>RJWT010026425.1:0-15805 GCA_004365215.1 Cuniculus paca | reverse complement strand
GGTCACCTCCAGTTTTGAGCTCCTCTGCCTATGAGCTACCCTTCCTTCCTCTAGGACTTGCCTATTTGCCATTGCCCACCTGCATCCAACACTGATCCACCTCATTTGTCACAGGTGAGCCACCTTTCCATCCTGTTTCTGTCACAGTGAGCCACCTTTCCATCCTGTTTCCGGTTTCTGTATCTCAGTCTGTAACAGCTCTCATGCTCTTTGGGCAGGGCTACTGCCCTCATGTCCTGAGGTAGAGCTGATCTCAGCCTTAGAAATCCATGAGCTCATGTGAGGAACCTCTTAACTGTCCCTTGGATAAAGATAGCTCTCATGCTCCTTTGGCAGGGCTACTGCTCTCACACCTTGAGGCAGAACTGTTATCCTCTGGTCTGATGGGAAAACCTGCCCCATACTCACATGGCCTTCAGCAGCCATCTTGCTGCAAGTCACATAAAGGACAGCTACCATTTTGCAGTCTACCACCATGTGACAGTCTGCCACCATCTTGTGACAGGTTGCATGGTAAATGGTTGCCATCTTGTGGTCCCTCATCATGTGATCAGCAGCAGCCATCTTGTTGCAGGTCACATGATTACCAGTCACCATATCTTATGCTTCCCTGTCACATGGTGATGATCAGTCATCTTATGGTCGATCATCCTGTAACTTCCTACAGACACCTGCTGGGCAATTGGCTGCTTGGTGGTCATCTACAGCTCCCACTCCACAGCCTTCTTAGCCTCAATCCCTATTCTTCCTTCTGGAACAGGCTGGTCTGAGGGACTAGTTCGTATTCATGTTCCTTTTTCCCTTGCCAACCTATCTCAGATTAACCACAAATTAGGTTCCTTTTTTTTGTCTATATATGTTTCTTTGTCATATCCACAAGCAGCTGTTCTTTTTTATTTGAGCTCAACAATCTTTTCTCTTTTCCTTTTTCTTTTGCATTTTCGGATCATTTAATCTAAGTTTGTTTGGGTTATAGATTTAAAGTTTGCTTCCACCTGGGTTGCCAGCTGGTCAAAATGATGCTACTTGAGTCTCTCTCTCTTGTTGTTTTGTTTTGTTTTGTTTGTGGCACCAGGGATCAAACTCATGGCCTCATGCTTGCCAGGCAGGCGCTTAGGCCACTGAGCTAAATCCCCGACCTGAGTCTTTCATTGTTTAAAAAATTAATAGGTTAAATGTTACGATTTGGGTTTGCATAAGTCATCAAAAGTTATTAAGATAATTAAACAAAATCTCTTGGGGTGAGGAGAGATTGGACAGGACTTCAACTGATAAATAAGAAAGTGGCCTGCTGATAACTTTTAACCAGTTCTTATTCATTAATTGGAGGCCCCAGTAAGTTCCATAGCCTTATGGGAGATACCCCATCTAAAGTTTTAAAAATATATTAAAGTTCTTGATTTAAAGATGCTAATACAAAGATTTCATATGGCTAAGACAATTCATTATTGCTGATCTTTTGGTATATTCATGCCTTCAAGTATATAAATCTTCTAAAATGTAAAATTGGGATTGTTATAATGTTAAAAAACATCTTCTTTAAGATCCAGACATCTGGCTTTTTCTTGTGCTCCAGCCAGGAGATTCAAGTCAAACGAACATGAGGTCACCAGTCAAATGATAACTTTTTAAACAAAAATTTATGTAATATATGTTATATATATGCCACTATACTTAGAGATGCTTAGACATTGAGCAGTCCAAACAGTGTCACAAATTTCTTCAATGACATCTATTAAAGGACAAGTTAAGTAAAAGCTTCTAATGTATTAGATAGAGATGATTGACCAAAAAGGGAGTATTTTATATAAAAAATGTAAATTTAGGTGTGTTACAAAATGTCACCTCAAATGTTAAAACACCTGTGGTTAACAAAAATAGCAGTTCCATTTAATGTTCTCACATGCTTGATATTTAAATATTTTAAGCTTGCTACCTTTACTACGCTGTACTGATATCAATCTTTTCTTCTGGATGTTCAACAACTAAAGTTTAGAGGCAAAAAATTAGAGAGCTAGATGGGCTAAGAGGATAGCCAATATTTTGGCCCTTGCCTCCAAGGTGAATGAGGACCCAAGACATAAGAAAACCTCTGCTGTGACATCCGATACTCAGTGAGTTCCCGGTTTTCTGATCAAGGAGATTGTGAGACCACAGAGAAAAGTGATCATTGATGTGTAGTGTGCCTAAGGAGAGTCACCTAGAGAAAAAAAAATCTCTCCAGCTTTCACAGAAAGCAATTTGGTCAAGCAATGGCCACGACTCATCTAGATGGTTGAACACTGACAGTAGAGCTGAGAGGTGCTATATATGGTTCCAAGGTAATTCCCAAGGACACTTAACTGCCCTTGATAGATAGCAAGAGACTAATCAAATTTAATACAGGTCTCACCTTAACTTGGTCTTAAACATCCCACAGAAAAATATAACTTCAAGAGGTATAATACAATACCATATGTTAGCTATACAAAAATAATACAGTAACATGTTAACTATACAAAAAAGCTCAAATCACTAACACCTTCTGATGATTGTTGGCTACACTGGTAACTGACTACTGTTACAGATTAATGGACTATACAGGGTCTTATACCCTAATCCTTTTAGTTCCAGCCCTAAAAGTAAACTCTCAAAAGTCCATAAAAACCTCCTTCCTATCTCAACTCCATGATACACACTTCACCCAAGAAACAAGGGCCATCCACATTCCAGTTCCTATTGGTGCAGGTATTATTCTCTCTATACTCACAGCTGGACTTGAGGCAAGGAGAATAGGCATGGCAGTCCACCTTTATCATCAACTCTCCCTGGAGCTTCACCAATAGAGAGAAGACATAACCATCTCCATCTACTCAGTTCAAAACCAGATAAATAAACTTGCAGCAGTCATTCTCCAGAACCAATGAGCTCTAGACATCTTTATAGCAAAAAAGAGGGGTACCTGTGCTATGCTGGGAGTAGAATGTTGTTTCTTTATAAATGAGTTGGGAATCATCATGGATGAGGTAAAAAGTCTCCACAACTACCTAGACAAAAAGTACTAACAGTTAGGTTATTCTTCCTCACCAAGGTCCTGGTGGAACGATATGCTTGGATCATGGGTACCTTTCTTCTACCTCTACTGGGTTCTTTAATTATGATAGTGACCTGCCTCCTCATAGCACCTTGTCTTTTTAAACTTTTTTCAAGATTTCTCCAATCTAGGATGCGAGTGCTCACCAATGATGAATTCCTTATCCTTGCTGAAACACCTGGTACCAGCTTCTATATGGGCATCAACTGTCATGACCCTCAACATGACACCCCCTGTCCAGCAAGAAATAGTCAGAGAGAGTTGTTGCCCTTTCCTAACAACAAAAAGACAGGAATGAAAGGTTTCTGCCCTAGTATGAATTACTGGACATTGCAGTGGTGGTATAACATAGCAGAAGACCAAAGCAAAAATGATACTTACCCTGATGACCACTTCCTCCTCCTTCCCCTTCTGCCCTGATTACAACTTCCTCTTTCCTTTTCATGTGTGCAAAGAGAATGCCAATCAGTTCCTTGCATATCATCAATGCCCACCCCAAGTGCCACTTCCAGTCAGAGGTCACATAACCCTCAGCCTCCTCTGTATCCAGCAGAGGAGAATGCCTAAGCCCATGAGTTGTGTGCTCTGCTCCACGTCCTCAGTAAAGGCATTCTTTTTCTTTCCTTTTGCTTCTCTATTGCACCAGAAAGCCCTAATAAGAACAATAAAAACTACTTTATTTCTGGACTCCCAGTGTCATTTTCCCACAGTGACTGAATGAGAGACAACCACAGGACACAGTTGTGGGTAGGAAGTGAGTTAGAAAGAGATCCTCTGAGAAATTTAAAGTGAGGTTTGGAAGGACATGCACTCTACTGTCCTCAGAGAGAAGCCAGGCCCATATTGAGTTGCACACAGAAACACTGGGTCTGAAAGTACCTGCTGGTATTAAGTACTTGTACCATTGCCTTGCTGCCTACATCTAGAACACATCATAGGACTGATTGTTTTCCCTATCCACCAACATTAGCAAGGATGTGCCTCACTGTGAACATTGTCACAGCCTGGAGTAAACAGGGGGCTCTCTGGAATATGAGGAACAACTAAGAAACTTACAAGCCATAGGGTTGTTGGACTCGAAATCTAGATCTTAGAAAGAAACCAGTCATTCAAAAATATGAAGAACTCCGCTTTGGCTCTTGTTGCCTTTGCTGTCTTCCATTGTTATGAACTGTTGCCCTCTGCCATGAGCCACCCTGCCTTGGACTCAGCAGATTATGGGCTGAAACCTCCACAAACTATAGAAGGGAGACCAAGATGGCAGAGCAGTAAGCAGCAGAAAAAATAGCCTCTCTGAGAGTTGCCATCCAGATGCTAGAATATTATTGTGAGGAAGAGGAAAAGGAGGGAAGTGGGTCCACTAGACCCAGGAAGAATCTAAAATGTGAATTAAAGCCCACAGAGAGAGTGAACAGAAAAACTTCAATGAGGAAGAAGGATGTAGTCAGCTGTGCCTTCTGCCTGAGACAGGAATTACTGTGTGAGAGGCATGGTTTGAACCTGTGGACACATGCTCATGGTCACAGTGATGGCTGGTGACCCCTGAGACCTCTGCAGATGCAGCAGTGGAGGGGAGCAGCAGACATGGAGGACCGCACTGGCTGGCAGTGAGTGAAGAGGATTCAGTCCTCCAATGGGGAGAAAGCAATTAGCTGGGAGCCATGTTTGGGCCAGTTGGCTGAGCTTGGAACCCTGAACTGCTGTTGGCTTGCCAGGTAGGTGCTTGTGCCACTGAGCTAAATCCCTGGGCCTCATATAGCAGCTCTTACCTGGGCTCAGGCCTGAGGAAATTGCTTGGATTGTGGCAAGCCCAATGAGTCTGATCTCAGGGCAGGATTGCTGAGATTATCTACTACCCTGCCAAAAGGTATTGCTGGCTTTCTGAGGTAGATTGGCACAGTTCAGGACTCTGTCTCCACAGGTTGTCTGCTAGTGAAACCAGAGAAAATCCTGGAAGTGGACTGTTTTTTGTTTTGTTTTGTTTCTTTTTTAATTTTTCTGTTTCTTTTCCTCTCTTTCTCTTTCATTGTTTTTACAAGAGTGTGAAAGTGGTCCCTAACCTCTTTGTGGGTGTGGCCTATTCTGTTCTTCCTTTTATGTCTTCCATCTCTCTTTTCCTTCAGTCTTCTGCACCAATATCCCGAAGTTGGCATGATTCCCCCTTTGTCCTCCAACCTTACTTCTAATCTCTTTCTCTTCTTCCACTTCTCTGTTTCCTCCTTAATCCATTTTAAAGTTTAACTGCTGAAGGAAAAATTGACACGTTAAGCACTTACGCACTGTATATAATTATCTGGTCTGTTTTACATTTTGTTATATAATTAAAAATCTAATTTATACAGTTAAAAGTTGCAAATTAAGGGTTAGCTCAGTTTTTCATTTTATAGACTGTGTTTGATGCTATTGGCACCACTATAGCTGAAATTGACATAATTGTTCTAAACAGCTGTTGGTCCTAGTATTCCATGACTGAGGTTGACTAAGGGTCACAGAAAATATGGTGGTACAGTGCCAAAGAACCAAAGACAAAGTCAAACAAGCAACAACTTCTATCTCCAACAAACTGAAGAGGTAAGATCTTCCTACAGATTAAACACCCCAAAACCAGCTACACCTGGAAAATACCTCAGAGAAGTAGTCATCACCTAAGGGTTCTAAAACTACCTATAAAGCAACCCACTATAGGCAACTTACAAATATCACCCCAGTAATAAAACTAAAAAAGAGAAAATAAAATGAGACAACATTTAACCCAAATGCAACCCCAGACATCTAGTTTACCAAAGGCACATCCTGGGAGCAATGAGGTGGGACAATTTGAAAGCCCCCCACCAGGCCTCTCTGAAGTGGTAACAACAAAACAATTGAATGAGGCTCTGGAATAACTAAAGTCAGAAATAATCGCTCAGATAACTACTGAGATTACCAAAATACACAGCATGCTTAATGATGTTAGAGCAGACACAGACAAGAAAATAAACAAGCTTAAGCAAATTATGGAAGCTCAGCATATGAAAGAAATGGAATCCATAAAGCAGATTCAAGCAGATATCCAGGAGAATAAAACTCCATTGAAAGTCTTCAAAGGAGATTAGGCCAATGTGAGTATAAGATCTCAGATATTGAAGACAGGTTAGCAGTTAGCAGTGAGGAAAAGACTGATTTCTCAAAGTGAGCAAGGGACCATGAAACTTAATCCAGCAGCTGCTAGATGAGACAAAGAAGAATAACAAGGTTAACTGGAGTCAATGAACAAGCAGGAGATACCACAAATGACATTAAAAAAACTGTCTGCAGATATTATGACAGAAAACTTTCCTGGTAGAGAGAAAGAACTTGACATACAAATAAGTGAGGCATATAGAACTCCATTTAGCAATGATCAAAAAATCTATATCCAGGCATATCATAGTCAAGATTCCAGAAATTCAACACAAGAATAGAATCCTAAAAGCAGTTAGAGAAACAAAATCACCTATAAAGGAAAGTCCATCAGAATTACAGTTTACTTCTCAGCACAAACTCTCAAGTCAAGGAGAGCTTGGAGTAAAGTACTCCAAATTCTAAAGGAAAACAACTTTCAACCCAGATTGATGTACTCCGCAAAACTATCTTTCAAAATGGATGGAGAAATAAGATACTTTCATGAAAGAGAACATCTGAGGAAATTTATAACCACCAAACCAGCACTCCAAAATATTCTAAAGGACACTCTAGAAAGAGATAATAAGAACTACAGATCCATGAACCCTAACAGAAGGAATCCTTTAGAAAAGTCAAACAATTAGAGGGAGGGGGGAAAAAGGGGGAGCGAACAACAGGAAAATAACACGACAAGGATAAGTCAATATGTATCAGTTATAACCATCAATGTTAATGGTCTCAATTTACCAGTCAAAAGACACGGACTGGCAGAATGAATCCAGAAGCAAGATCCAACAATATGCTGCATATAAGAAACACATATAATTAAAAAAGAAATTCATAGACTGAAAGTTAAAGGATGGAAAACAATACTCCATGTGACAGAAAGTCAGGAAAATGCAGGGGTAGTTATTCTATTTGCAGACAAAGTGAATTTCAAACCAAGACTGATTAAGAGAAGATAAAGAAGGTCACTACATTGTCATAGAGGATGAGAGGAAGAGATGACAATCATAAATATACATGCAACAAATACTAGTGCACCCAACTATATAAAACAATTACTAACTTACATGAAAAATCAAATAAGTCCTAATACAATTGTACTGGGAGACCTCAATGCCCCACTGTCACAAAAAGACAAATCAACTAGAGAAAAAAAATCAATAATGAAATATCAGAACTAAATCAAACTTTTGAGCAAATGGACTTAGTAGATGTCTATAGAGTGTTCCAACCCACAACATCAGAATACACATTCTTTTCAGCTGCACATAGGACAGTCTCCAAGATAGACCATATACTGGCTCATAGAACATGCTTAAGTAAATGCAAAAGAATTGAAATTATCCCATGCATACTATCAGATTACAGTGCAATGAAATTGGAAATCCATGGCAAAAGAAACCACAAGAACTTCATTACCAAAAGGAAATCAACTAGCACTCTACTAAACAACCAATGGGTCACAGATGAAATTAAAGAAGAAATTAGATAATTTTTACAGTTGAATGATAAAGACAATACAACATACTGGAACATGTGGGACACAATGAAAGCAGTCTTAGGAAGCAAATTTATAGCAGTAAATACCCATATCAGGAAAACAGAGCAAAGTCACATAAACAACTTAATGTTGAACCTCAAACTTCTAGAAAAAGAAGAGCAGGCTAAGTCAAAAGTTTGCACAAGGGAGGAAATTATAAAGATCAGAGCAGAAATTAACACACTGGAGACTAAAAAAATACAAAGAATCAATGAATCAAAGAGTTGGTTCTTTGAAAGATTAAATAAAATTGACCAACCCTTAGCCAAACTTATCAAAAAAAAGGAAAGAAAAGACTCAAATGCATGCAGTTAGGAATCGAAAGGGTGAAATCACAACAGACCTTGCAGAAATCCAGAAATTCATCTGTACCTACTTTGAAAACTTGTATTCTAATAAGATGAAAAATGCAGAAGAAATGGAAAGATTACTAGACATATATGAATTACCAAAGCTAAATGAAGAAGATATAAAAATCCTAAATAAATCAATATCAATCAGTGAAATTGAAGATGTAATTAAAAACCTAATAAATCATAAAGAAGATTATACACCATGATCAAGTGAGATTCATCCCAGGGATGCAGGGATGGTTCAACATACATAAATTTATAAATATAATATACCATATTAACAGAGTTAAGAACAAAAATCATATGATCATCTCAATAGATGCACAAAACGTTTTTGACAAAGTGCAGCACCCATTCATGATAAAAACCCTACAGAACATTGGAATAGATGGTCTTTATCTCAATATGATAAGGGCTATTTATGACAAACCAACAGCCAACATCATACTAAATGGACAAAAACTGAAAGCTTTCACTCTAAAATCAGGAACAACACAAGGATGGCCAATGTCTCCACTGTTATTCAACACAGTTCTGGAAAGCTTAGCTGGAGCAGTTAGACAAGAGAAAGAAATAAAAGGAATAAAGATAAGAGAGGAAGAAGTTAAACTATTGTTATTTGCAGATGACATGATACTCTACTTAGAAGACCCCAAAAACTCCACCAAAGGACTACTAGACTTAATAAGCAAATTCAGTAATGTAGCTGGATATAAAGTCAACACTCAAAAATCAATAGCCTTCCTGTACACAAATAACAAACTCACTGAAAAAGAAATCAGGGGAATAGCACCTTTTACAATAGCATCCAAAAAAAATGAAATACCTAGGAATCAATCTAACAAAGGTTGTAAAGGATCTCTACATTGAAAACTACAGTACTCCGAAAAAGAAGATTGAAGAGTGTATTAGAAAATGGAGAGATATCATGTGCTCTTGGGGAGGAAGAACCAATATAGTGAAAATGGCTGTCTTGGTTACTTTTCTCTCATTGCTGAGACAAAATACCTGATGCCCAACATGAAGGAAGAAGAGGTTTATTTTTCACAGTTCTTGGAGGTTTCAGTTCTTACTTATCTGGTTCCAAGGCAGGGTGGCATGGCTGAGGGGCAGCTTGGCTGCAAGTGGCAAGAGCAAACAAGGCAAAAGAGGGGAACACACCTCCTTCTCGATCTTTCATTGTATGCCAGCTCCACCCCTGGGTGGGTGCAGCACTCACACGACTGATCCCAGCGCCAGACAATGAACCAATCACAAATGCTAGATTCAGCCACATGCAAGACTGCATGAGGCTTGGGGGCCACCTAGACACAAGCCATAACAATGGCCATTCTTCTAAAACTGTTACACAGATTCAATGCAATCCCAATCAAAATTCCAATGGCATATCTCACTGAATTAGAGAAAAAATCCTAAAATTCATCTGGACCCAGAAGAGACCTAGAATAGCAAAGGCAATCTTAGGCAACAAAGAAAAGACAGGGGACATCATGATTCCTGACTTGAAATTATACTATAAAGCTACTGTGATAAAAAACAGTGTGGTACTGGCAAGAAAAATAGACCCAAAGATCAATGGAACAGATTAGAAGATGCTGAAATAACTCCAGACACACTAAGCCACATTATCTTTAACAAAGGTGCCAAACACATTCACTGGAAGAAACATAGCCTCTTTAATAAATGGTGTGAGAAAAATTGCCTCTACTCATGCTGAAGGTTAAAACTTTACCCATATCTTTCACCAGGCACTAAGCTAAAATTGGAATGCATCGAAGATCTTAATATTAAAACAAAAACATTAAATGTGCTGGAATATAAAGTAGGTAAAACTCTAGAGACATACATGTAGACAGATATTTTATGAGCAAAATCCCAATTACACAAGAACTGTCACAAAGAATCAACAAATGGGGTATCACCCTACTGAAAAGCTTTTGCACAGCAAGAGAAACCACCAACAGAGCAAAGAGACAACCCACAATGTGGGAGAAAATGTTTACCAGCTGTTCCTCAAACAAAGGATTACTACTGAGAACATATAAAGAACTAAAAAAAATCAATCCTCCCAGATTTAAAGACTCAGTCCAAAAATGGGCATCAAGGGGCCAGGCATGTTGGCACACTCCTGTAATCTCAGCACTCAGGAGGCTGAGGGAGGAGGATCATCACAAGTTCAAGACCAGCCTGGGCTACAAAGTGAACCCAAGGCAAGCCTGAATTGCATAATGAGACCCTGTCTCAAAAAGACAAAAAAAAAAAAAGGCATCTGAGATGAATACACACTTCTCAGATGAAGAAATATGAACCACAAATAAATACATGAAAAAACGTTCACCATCACTGGTCATTTGAGAGACGCAAATTAAAACAACACTGAGATTCCACCTCACCCCAGAAAGAATGGCTAATAACAGATGCTTGGTTTGGGGAAAAAGGAACCCTTCTCCACTGTTGGTGGGAATGCAGACTGGTGCAACCACTGTGGAATTCAGTGTGGAGATTCCTCAAAAAACTTTGACTAGAGGTCCCATTTGACCCAGCTATTCCCCTTCTGGGTATCTTCCCAAAAGAATGAAAAACATCATACCACAGTGATACATGTGCACCCATGTTTATAGCAGCACAGTCTGCAATAGCCAGATCTTGGAAACAACCTAAATGCCCAACCACTGAGGAATGGATAAAAAAGACATGGTATTTTTATGCCATGGAGTACTACTCAGCCATAAAGAAGAATAAACTAGAGACTTTTATAGGTAAATGGATGCAACTTGAGACCATACTCATTAGTGAAATAAATAAGACACACAAACATCATATTGTCTCATTAGTGTGAGAAACTGAAAGTAACAACATATGTATATGTCATGTATATATATGTATATAAAAATAGTTAAGGTTGTTATTCTACTGATTTCTCTGAGTTCAATGAAGAGAAAGATTTGTGCTGGTATTGTTTGGACAATTTTGTAAGCAGATGTCTTGTGCACTGGTTGAATGATTTGGAGATGACAATGTGCAGTGTATGTACCATTGTTGCCCCTGATTTACGTGTTTTGAAATTTTTAGTTTTTTCCTCTTCTTCTTCTTCTTCTTCTTCTTCTTCTTCTTCTTCTTCTTCTTCTTCTTCTTCTTCTTCTTCTTCTTTTTTTTCTTTTTTATGAGCAGGATATATTTATTGAGAGAAAGAAAGCTTCTGTCTGAGAGAGAGAAGGAGTCCTGAGTGGGTTGCCAAAGATTCGGGCTTTTTGAGAGACTTTTTAGAGTAAAACCATGAGGTGAGATGGGTCCAAGATGGGGAAAACCTGGGCACTCACAAGGCAAATGGGCATGAGTTGGGACAGAACTATGGTCAACCAGTAAGATTAATTGTCCAGGTAAAATTGACCAAATCAGGGATGAATAGGGAAGCGAGTCATGTAGCAAGCGAGCATTCTTAAGAATCAGTGACTCTCCCTATAGAGGATTGGGGTGGTCAAGATGATCCATGCCTATTTAGAATGTTAATTCCTGATGTTTCTACTTAGGGTGTGGTTGTATTTGTTTTGCCTTTTGTCTTGAGACCTAGCTTACAGCAGGAGGTGTCTGTCTCTTCCAAGGTCACAAGACATCTGGTCATCTGTCAGCTTTCTGGAGGACCTGACCCTATCTGACTACCTATAATATTTCTAACTGACTCAGCTATCTGTAACATTCCCCCCCACACCCGAAGAAGTATCCTGAACTGCCATGAGTCAGAAATGGGCAAAAGACTTATCTGGCTTCTTCAGGCTGAAAGGGGTCATAGTTGCTGATTGGCAGTCAGAGATATTCTACAGAGAGTCTATCTAAAGGCCTTTGATTGACACCAGGCAGTTTCATTCTGGATGGGCATGCAGCTCTAAGTCTGGAGAAGACAAAGCCAAAGAGATAATTGAGTATGCATGGCCCAAATAACAAAATCAACAGAACAATTTTGAGTATAGTTTAAAAAGATTTCCACCAAGAGGAGCTAGTAATTGCTTCTCATAAGGAGGAAAAGGATAGGGTCCAGGGAATTTTAGAATCTGATATGTCATTAATTTGTTGTCTAATATCTTGAACAGCTATTGAGATATTAGCAGAAGAATCAGGAATGTACACACAGCATTCAGTTTTTACAATTGCACAAGTACCTCCTGTGCTGTTGGAGGGTCTAATATCATCTGAAGTTTGGAGGATTACCTGTCTCACTAATCTTATCTTTTTATTTAGAAGAGAGAGACCAGCTGCAGTGTTAGTAATCCTCTCTTAACTTCAGGTCTTAAAGGATATTGCCTTTGGTGAGGAAAAATAGTAGAATCTCTGAAATGTATCTGTCTAAATATCATCAAGCAAAGAGTACCAGTAAATTTAGCCACAAATTTAAATGCATCATTTATAAAAACAAAATAATAAAAATGCCCCATTAAAGGAATATCATAGCTGGGTGTGGTGGCTCACATCTGTAATCCCAGCACTCAGGAGGCTGAGGCAGGAGGATCATTATGAGTTTGAGACCAGCCTGGGCTACAAAGTGAGCTCAAGGCCAGCCTGAACGGCATAGTGAGACCCTGTCTCAAAAAGACAAGGGTTGGGGATTTAGCTCAGTGGCATAAGCACCTGCCTGGCAAGTGCAAGGTTGTGAGTTCAATCCCTGGTGCTGCCTTAAAAAAAAAAAAAAACAGAAAGAAATCTCATAACCTTCCTATGTTTTAACTTAGATTTATCACTATTTTAACAAAACTATATAAGAGACAAGGCAATTAAAAAACAATGGGCAAAAACAGAACACAAGCAATTATCACAAATAAATATAAGCAACTGGCAGAGACAAAGCAAAATTTGAAGCATGAAAATTTGTTATCTAAATGAGTTCCAGTCCAGAGTCCATGAAACAAAAAGCTAACTCTTACCTCTGTCCAACAATCTCGGTGGAAGACTTCCAAATCATATAGGGGAATGAAACTCCCAACCTACTTGATGTTCTGCATGAGTTTGTGTTCTCGAAAATTGAAGAATGAATTTTAGGAACAATGGAGGTTATGAGCAGGATATATTTATTGAGAGAAAGAAAGCTTCTGTCTGAGAGAGAGACAGAAGGGGTCCAGAGTGGGTTACCCTCTTCTTCTTCTTTTCCTTGAAATAAAATGGATTTGAAAAAAAAAACTGAATATACACAGAACTAAAAAAAAGTAAAACAAAACAAAACAAAAAACTAGCCCAATAAATATATGGGCAACTGAACTGAAGTTACACCTCTCGAAAGAACTACATTAGCCAATAAGTATATTAAAAAAAGTTTAACATCTTTACCCAGCAGAGAAATGTGAATCAAAAGCACATGATTACATCTCACCCCAGTCAAAGAGACTACCATCTATAAATGTTGATTCCTATGTACAACTACCCTGTTGGTGGGAATTTAAATTAGTATAACCACTATGGAAGTCAGCATGGGTTCCTCAAAAAACTAACATTATAATTGCCAGTTATACCACTCCTTTGTATATTTCTGAAAGAATTACAGTTAGCCTGCTATACAGACATCTGCACACTCATATTCATTGTAACGCAATTCACAATAGTAAAGTTGAGGAAATAGCATAGGAGTCTATTAACTGATGAATGGATAGAGAAAGTGTGATATATATACACAATGGAATATTGAAGAATGAAATAATGTTATTTACAGGAAAAATGAATGGAACTGGAAATCATCATTTTAAGCCAAATACACCAGACTTGAAAAGACAAATATAGCATATTTTCTCTCATATGTGGAATTGAGGGGTGGGGAGAGAGAACATGAAAGTAGAAGGGAGACTATTGGAGAAGTGGAAGGATCATAGAGAAGTATGAGGGAAAAGCAAGGTAAGGGGATAGAAATCATGAAAGTATTTTATGTACATGTACAAATACGCTAAATGAAACTGACATAGGAGAGTAAGGTGTGGCAACGCTGGCTGAGGAAGTAGGCTGACCTATTTATTACAAAATCCCAGAATGCATGCGCAGAACTGTTCTCACAGCCATATATACAGACTTCTCAGGAGAACTAAAGCAGGTTTTCAAAAGGATAGCCTTTGCCCGACATCAGCCTGAGGTGGTGGATCCCAGCACCACCTCTGGGGTCCCACATGTAGAAATTCTTGCCAGTTTCTTTGATATTTGCATAACATAAAAGGACACAGATAACAAGAAGAGCTTGCTATTGTGGCTTTCTTAATAGTTGTCCTGCTTTCTCCAGGGTGTACTTTTCTCTTGCTCTTTCCACTTCTACTCAGCCCAAGCTCACTCTGCAGAGCCAATTTCTCCCTCACTCTTCATTTTTACTTTTTCAAGTAAACTTTGCCATTGCTGTTTGCTTGTTCCATTCAATTTTTTCTTCAGGACAAGAACCTGAAATCCAACTCCAGGAGAGGCGAGCAATTCGGAGCCTGCTAACATTTAATTGGCAAGCCACCTTTAGAAGAAGCTACCCAATAACATTTTAGTGTAGCCAGTAGATTCTAATACAAAACCACTATTATGTATAACACGTGCTAAAAAAAAAAGCACATTCCCAGAACTAATGATAATGAAAACACTACATCAAAACTCAAGGTATACAATGAAAATGCTTTCTCAGGAAAAATTTATAGCTTACATGCTTAAGAAATTAATGTTAATGAGGTAATGTTCATTTCAATAAGTTAGAAAATAACCTTAGCAGAATAAAGCCAAAAGAAGTAGAAAGAAGAAACAAAGAAGTAGAAACAAAGTAGAAAAAGATAGAATGAATTGAACAAGATAAAAGAGATTCTTTAAAGAATATAATCGAATTAAACATTTTTGGTGAAACTAATTGTGGAAAAAAAAGAAGAAACAACTATGACTAGAAACAAAACACACATGCAAATATAGCTCGCACTAAAAAGACTGTCTGCGAATACTATAAGCAATTTTTTTACTAGTAAGATTTAGGAGTTACTACGCTCTTCCTTGTATTCTTACTCAGGAAACTAATCCCTGTACGCATAGAATCCTAAGAATAAAGCAAGACCTAACAGCAGATTTCTAAGATATGGTCACAACTACCATCTTCTCAAGGTTTAACGGAGTTGTTACCTGTGATGCAGTAATTTGAATCCATACTTGCCAAGAATTTCCCTAGAGATACTCCTCTTTGCTGCATTCCAGAATTAAGTATCACAGGGAGCATAATCAACCCAAATAGGGTTGTTAGATATCTTCTGCCTTTCTTTTCTTTTTTCTTTCCCCCTCTTCCCTCTCTCTTTCTTTTCTCTAGTGGTACTAGCAACTGAACCCAGGGTCTTTGAACTGAGATATATCCCCATGCCTTTTCATTTTATATTTTGAGATAGGGTCTCACCAATTTGGCCAGGCTGGGCTCAAGCTTACAACACTCCTGTATAAGCCCCACAAAGTGTTAGGATTACAGGCATGTGCCAGCATACCTGGCTTCTAATGTCGTAGTGTTTTCTGATAATTTAGTCTGCTTTTACTATTGCTTTACAATGCTTCACAGGGTCTTTTTTTAGCATTTAATTTAATTTTTAAAAAATCAGTGCACGGGGGTTAGGGATTTAGCTCAGTGACATAAGTGCCTGCTTGGCAAGAGCAAGGTTGTGAGTTCGATCCCTGGTACCAAAACAAACAAACAAACAGCAACAACAACAAAAAAAA
>RJWT010026424.1:5560-15930 GCA_004365215.1 Cuniculus paca | reverse complement strand
TTGCTGCCCCCAGACCCTCTAAATCAGTACTCTAAACTGCCAATAACTTGCTTCAGTCTTGCTTAGTATTCTTAGACCTTCATAAAGACATGGAAGGCTTTTCAAACCTAGCTTGGAATTTTTCTGAAACTGTTTTTCCCTTTTCGTGATTGGAGACTTACCAAATGGCCATTGAAAAGGAGTCAAAAAATGTGGGAGGCTGGCTTATCCGGATCCTATCAATGGAGCCTCGGGACCATGTCCAGGACACTGAGAAACCGGTTTCTGAAGGTGACTTTTCCTTTAACGTGTAGCTGAAGCAGTCTGGCCCGGAGTCAGAAAAATTAACTGATGTTTACCCTGATCGGGTTTTCTTGGTGTTGCAAGAATTTTAAAATGATCTATGCGTCTCTTTAACGGTCATGCCATCCCCAACAGGTAGATGCCATCTGCCTTCAATAAAATCTTGGTAAACACTTCCCTAGACTGGATTTTTTTTTCTCAGACGGCCTCCCTTCCCCCACACCCCAGCTGGGGGTTGCCATCTGACCCAGAATGGCAAGCTTGCCGTGTCTGCCTCTTAGTGCATGCAACCTCAGGGGTTGCGCCGTCCGCTGAAGCTCCTCTGTGGGTCTGGGTCAGGCAGCCCCTGCCTGTGTGAAGCCATAATTCAGTAAATGGGAGGAGATAGATGGCCATGCCACCGTTTTAGTGTGGTAGTTAGTGTGCTATTTCCTATGTATTTTCCTATTTAATCCTCTCAGAATAATATTTCTATGAGGTGGGCATTACTAGCACCATCTTGCTGACGAGTAAGCTGAGACACATGCATAATAAAGAATAACTTGTCAGCCGGGCGTGGTGGCTCACTCCTGTAATCCCAGCACTCGGGAGGCTGAGACAGGCGGGTCGTTGTGAGTTCGAGACCAGCCTGGGCTACAGAGTGAGCTCAAGGCCAGCCTGAACGGCATAGTGAGTCCCTGTCTCAAAAACAGGGCTGGGGATCTAGCTCAGCGGTCTAAGCGCCTGCCTGGCAAGCGCAAGATCATGAGTTCAATCCCCGGTGCCGCAAAAAAAAAAAAAAAAGAAAAAAAGAATAACTTGTCTCAGACATGTGGCTGGTGTGTGTGAGCAGTGGGATTGGCGTATTATAGCCCAACATTAGGCAGAGGGGCTGTGACTTCACATAGAACCAGGTCTGCACCACCTGCTGACCAGTTCCGTGACTTCCCTGAGTTTCTGCTGCTTTCATCATAGGGCCTAGAAAGTGTTTGGCAGGTAAGGTTTATTTATAGTAACGTAAGTAACATGGGCATTGTTAGGCTTTTTGGTGCAGGTGAGAAACAAAGAGAGAAAAAATTTTTTAAAAAAAGCCTTTATTGTGGGTGCGGGAGGGCAGCTGGAGACTGCAAAGACCCTCAAAAAGGAGGAGCTGGGGAACGGCCTTTATGGGCTGGGGTGGAGCGCTTGGGTGGCTGTGGAGTCTTGGGATTGGAGCGGGCTTGGCACGTGAGCAAAAAGGGAGCGGGAGGTTTATTTCTGGAACCAGAAGAAGAGCACAGAAGTTACTTCTGGAGAGATAAATTGTTTCTCGGGCGGTGTCAAGTTGGGTGGATGTCATGTTAGAGATAGCTAAGCCCCAGGCTGGCAGAGCCCATCAGGCATGATTTGGGAAATAGTGTGCCTAGACAGAGGAAGTACACATTGTCATTTTTCCCCCCAAATCAAGCTGAGTTGGATTCAGCCCACATCTTGGTGACAGCAAAAAATCTATTGCTAGTAATTGGCATTCCCTTCTTCTTGATTTGTACAGATAATAAACCTATATATATATATATATATATATTTTTTTTTTTTTAGAAAACATAAGTTAATGACACTTTTTTGAAGGATGGAAACATACACTGGAGTACACTACCACCAAAAATTTCATATAGCTCATAAAAATATGAACCTGCTTCTAGCGCCTGCAAAGCACTTGCAGTTCTTAGAGGAGCGATTGAACTTTACAGTTGTGAATCTGCGTGAAAAAAGTCCTGGTTTCTCCACTGTAATTTTCTTAACATTAATTGCAGCTTCTGCGTGAGCGATGGTTAAGATCTGGTGTTTCCATGACTATGTTTTTCAGCAACTCAGAAGCTTTATATTAAGCCATTTGCTGAGGAAAATGCCCCGATTTGTCATCACAAATAGTCCCTCATGGACAGTTACATTTTCTTGTTTCTATCAGTGCCCAGCTTCTTCTTAGCTCATATGAGCTCATTTCACTTTCATGTTGTTCTTAAGTTGTTCTGCTTTTAAAGCATTTAAAGGAACGTGTGTATTTTCATTCTGAGGGGTTGGTCTTATTGATTCGCCCTCACAATTAGTATAGCATCAAATATTCATTTAAGCCTGATCGTTTGGTATCAGGCTCCCAGCTACCACAGGGGCTGTAGCACACTGACTATGCCTGCTGTGTGTTCTCATGTTCTGTCGCCAACACCCCAGACACCCAGGAGCTGCAGACCAAGAGTTAGCCTCCAGTCTGATTCACCTATTTCTCCCCCTCCCACCCACACGGATGTGACTTCTGCAGGGCATGACTTGCTTGCACTAGCCATGAACTATCCATGCTGCTCTTAATCTTGTTTTGGTACAATGTGGTTAAGACACAGCCTAAAATTAGTCAAAGCATCAGAGGAAGTGGTACCTATTATGTTAGTCTTTTCCTAAGAATAGCTAGGAATTACTACTGCAGATATGTATTACTTTTCGTGTGCGTTGCTTTATTTTCATAGCAAACCAGAGAACTTGGTCGATACAGAATCATGCTTGATCTTCATTACCGAGACATAGGGGAAGATTGCGTCAGAATCTTGGTATGAACGCGAGCATGCGCGTGGGCGTCTGTTCCGCAATCGACCCTCTGGTTCTCATTTCCTTTATTTAAATATCTTTGCTTATAAACAACACGATCAGGAATGTTTTATGGATTCGAGGATTCTGTTTACCTTAAATTACTTTCATTTAGATCTAGGAAGAGGACGAAAGTAAAATTGTATGTTCTATCTCCTGCTCCTGTGTTAATATAAACAAATCAAGGACTTGTTTCCAGTATGAATATAGTCTCGTTGAATAATGAAACTTAAAAGTAAACTGCCTTCCATTTGTAGATATGAAATAGATAGGAGAGTGTATCAAGGATATATAAAGTTCCACCATTTTATCTTAACGGAGAATATTTAGATTTAGATTTTATGTTTAATTTAATGGTGAAGCTGAGACTGATGAGTGGGGATGATTAGACCTGGTTTAAACTGAACTTAAAAAACAAATCCAAAATTTGTAGCAGTGAGTTTATAAAAGTATGAGAAGAAGATTTAAGGTATGTGCTTAAAAAAAAAATTGTAGCTTCTTATTTTTACCTTCACACTAAAAAGCAGCCTTTGCATTTGCCCCCAGAGTTTGGTTGGTATGGGAATCAGCACATGCTCGTTCACACCTTACCCCCAGCAACATACACACACGTGTGTGTACATGCATACAGTACCCACAACGCTTGCAACATATTGTAAAATAGGGCATCATATTTTCACTCTAACCTTAAAACTTTCCAAGATAGCAGATTGATGCCTTTGGAAAACAACAGAGTCAATTTTTGTCTAAGTTGCATGTTTCCAAATCACCTTCTTGCCTCAAATGGAAGTACTGCAGATACTGGAAAATTGTTAGCAAAATTTCTCCAAAGCTAAACAATTTAAGTTAAAACCTCATGGCCTTCAATTTGTTCAGATTCCTCGTCTCCTGTAGTTAAACTGAAGGGGGGAAAGTGCTCAGTGAAATGTCTACTCAGTGATTCCATCAATTTAGGAGCAGGATCAAACAAGTGAGTGAATCATGCAATAAGCTTTATATGCTGGAAAATGGGTCATCTTCTCTGAACAGTAAGATATCTGGAGCCAAACCAGGTTTGGGTGGTTGAAAATGTCATTTAAGTAGATCCTTTTAACTTGTTCTTGGAAAAAACTGTCACTGACAACTATTTGTCTTCTCAAAGACACTACTTTCAAATACCTTATCCTGCAAGCTGAAGAATATATTTAATTCCAGAGAAAAGCCTTTCAGCACCCTGAGAAATCCTTTTTGTTCAAAACTAATCAATTTTTGCTTTGTGCACAAAAGTAAAATACTTTGTCAAACTCTCTGCAGAAATCCTTTTAGCTATCTTAAAAAATACATTTGGTGCAGCCCTGGCTGATTTCTGTTATATGGGCAAAAATTTACTTTGTCAAATTATATTCTTCAGAAAGCCTTTCAACTGACTTAAAAATCCATTTTGTGCAAAACAATGACCATGCATCAGCTCAGAGTGATTGCACAGTAGTTACTTAGCCTGGCAAATGGCAGCAAAATGTCAGCTGAAATGAAAGACACACAGACCAGGGCTTATCAGGGAAAGTACAGATGATTCATGTCACATCATAAATAAATAATGCTGACTTTGTGTTGAGGTAGGTTTAACAGCAGAGGCTCTTTTACCAACTATGGTGTGTTTCAAAGCAATAGTAGCGGGGCCTTACCTGGTGACAGTGACATGTGCTAAGATAAGGCACAATGTTTTTAACACTCATATTTCAAGGTCACTAGCACTATATTTGTGGGCAAACAAGAAAAAAACCCTGTGCCCAATGACAGAGTGCAACTTACAGTATCGTCAGTGTAACAATAGCCATGAGAGGAGTGAAGTTTCTCAATCCATTCCCAGAGTAGCCATGTCTTCTTCAGTACTCCTGTCCTTTTGTTGGCTGGTCCTGGTAAAAGGAGTTACATGGAGGAAATAAAGGATTAGAACTGTAGAAAGGAAGGATGAAAGTACAGACAAAGACCATGGTTTTGCTTTATAAAATACCAGTTTCTAAGTGGATGACGATGCCATCGACCAGCTACGAGGAACAGCTGGAAAGGATGCCATACTGGGAACACCACGTGCTTCCCTTCAAGGTCTTCTGTCCCCCCATCAAAGGGCACTTTAATTTTTACTTTGCATAGGGCCACGAGAGTCACATAGCTGCCCATGATCGAGGATAACTTGGTCTACTTTGTGACTTTCATGGGTCCAAGGCATTTTTGCCTTTGTGAATCACTTTCTCCATTAAAAAATACATTAAACTTAGATTTTATGCCTGCATTGTTGTAAAGAGAAGTACTTTAACACTTTTTTTTTTTTTTAGCAGGAATCAAGTAGGCCACTGAGCTAAAATCCCAGGCCTATATTAACACTTTTGAGCCTAAAGTTCTTCTTTTGCTGATTTTAAAGTAGATTAAGACATTTCACGAGCCATAAAACCATCGTGGGCTTCTGCCCTGTCCTTCCTATGTCCAATGGAGAAGTTGGTGCTATGTCACAGAGAGCAGAAACTGGATGCCAGCGGTCCATTGCTAGCACCGCCATAGAGTTGACAGGGGCTGGCTGCAACGAAACGCTCCTGGATGTCTGTAATTTTCTCCCTGAGACACAGGGGTACTTCTCTCAGCATCTGTGCAGAACGATGCAGAACATACAAGGTCCTCACTGCAAGTAAGAAGTAAGGAGCAGGATTGTTGCAGAGAAGCTGCCAGAGTCCGTGGTCTTTTCTATAAGAACCAGAACACATTCTAAAGTAATCTGAGCACTTGGGAGGCTGAGGCAGGAAGATCACTGCAAGGTCAAGACCAGCCTGGGCTACAAAGTGAGCTCAAGGCCAGCCTAAACTGCATAGTGAGACCCTGTATCAAAAAGACAAGGGCTGGGGATTTGGCTCAGTGGCCTAAGTGCCTACCTGGCAAGCACAAGGCTGTGAGTTCAATCCTTGGTGCCACAAAAAAAAAAAAATTTACCTTGATACAGTGTCTCTAAGTTGTCCAGGCTTGTCTTGAACTTGTGATCTTCCTGCCTCAGCCTCCTGAGTAGTTGGGGTTATAGGTGTGTGCCACCACACCTGCCATAAATAATCATCAATTTTGATTTGCTCCCAAAGAGAGAATTTACAACTTATTTATAAATTATATATTCATAATTTTCAAAATGTATATAACAGTTTAAGTTTTTTTTTCTTGTAAATTCTTCTGGACTTTTCCTGTTTGGGACATTTGAATTTAAGGCATTTCAAAGAAACTCTTATGTTACCTAGAATTTGCCACTCAAACTAGGTTTATTATCACTATGTTCTATAGCATTCTCTTAGACTTACACATCAAAAGAGTTTTAATGGTGTAAAACATTTTGAACATCACTTAAAATATCAAAGTTATTTGCTGAGGCTCAGTACCCTGAGGACGGCCTTTGATGTGAACTGGGACTGTGGCTCTGCGGTGAGAAATCTATGAAGTGGAGTCTGCATCCAAGGAGCATTGGACTTCTGTCTGTCTTGCAAGGCTCCAAGAAAAGAGTAGGAATTTAGAACCTAATTTATCAAGTTAATAACCCTAGAGTAGCTCACTTTACAACCCTATGTCCTGGGTCAAGGTCTCAGATTCTTAACCCTGCTGTCCGGGATACGCTTGTAAGTGCAAGCGTCATTTCTGGTGTGGTTATTCTTAATAATTACAATCTCTCAGGAAACTCAGTGACCTCAGTGTGGCCTTGGACTTTTCTTTCTCCACTCTTCTGCTCTTCCCTATTGTATCTCAGTGGGGATGTCCCATTGTCTTTTTCAATTCTCACTTAAACAATGGCTTTGCTTTTGCAGATCCCTCAGAATTACAAAACTGACTGCAGTCTCCCAAACACCCTTGATTTTCACAAAGATCGGCTTATACATAGGATGTTTTAAAAGTTCATTATGTAGTACTTACACGCAATTCACTTTCAAGTTTGAAAAATTTTTCTGCCTAATACATATATACATCTCTATGTACAAGATGTTATAGAAAGTCAGATAGCTAATGCAAGAGAGGAGTGTGCATTTATAACACAAAACCTTGTAGTATATGTAAATTACATGCTTACTCTTCTTAGAGTGCAAAAAAGACACTGTGATTTTTTTTTCATGTCAGCTTCTGTTCTATCTTTCCCCCTCTTTCTTAACAGAGAACGTATTTTGTTTAGCAAGAAACAATTTATCAACGCTATATTTTCCTGAAGGTGGTTTGGGATACGGTATTAAGTATTTCAATTTTACTGGGCCCTGTCAGGAATAAATCACACCATTAGTCATGGTCTGTGTCTCTACAATGGTTTTATATATTTAAGTGTAAGTGAATTTGATTTATTTTTCCTATGTCCACTCAAATTATTTCATCCTATTAGTATTTAGGTCACCGAGGTTGGAAAGTGTTTTATACCTGGGGCCCACACTCTTTTCAAATTCCAATTTTATTATGGGTCTGTTATAAGGTCACTTTAACCTCTGCAAAATAAAGAGCGTAAAGACTTGGAGCTTTTTTGTCACTTTCTCGATCCATGTCAGTAAACATTCAGCTGGGCTCATGCTGTAATAAGTTCGTGAAAGAGAAGCTGTCTGGGTACAAAGACTGACATGATGAATGATCAAAATAATTCTGAGCTTCCAGTGTACTCCTATAGGAAGTGTTATGATGGAGTGTCCTGGGCAAAAATCACAAGATAATTTCTGTATAGAGGACAATTTATGCTGAATTTGCCTCTCTCCTCATGATACCCTGCTGAGTAATGTCCTCTAGCTCTGGGTAACCTCAGGTTACAGCCAAACATTGATTATTTGTCAGATAATGCTATCAGACTTACAAAGACATTCACAGTGTTCCTGTAAGGAAATAAATGACTCCAGCATCCTTGTTAAAAAAAAAAACAAACAGAAAGAGAAAGCACAGTAAGATGCACTGCAAAAAGCACTCTGTGAGTGTATAATAGATTGAATGCAGATTATTTTCATAAACTCCAAGTGCCTTGCCAAGATTATTAAAACGCATTTTATTTGCATAACAAGACATCATTTTGCATTTCAGAGTGGGGACAATCAGAATTTGAAATTCATCGACTAGTTCTCTACGTCAAATTCTTTGGTTATATTAGTGGATCATTCTGTTGTCTCAGCCATCAAGCAAGGTAGATATTGTCCCATAATGCAGATGGAAAAAAGGAACCCAGACAGGTTAAACCACCTACTTTATATCTTCTAGAAAGTACATCATCTGAAAAATTGATGGTTACTGATAAAAAAAATGCAGCGGTATGCTTATACAAAAATATTGTTGGTTTGTGCTCCTTTGACACCAACCTGACCTAAGAGATCTCCCCCTCTTTCTTCCCTCTCTTTTCTTTTCTTTTCTTTTCTTTTCTTTTCTTTTCTTTTCTTTTCTTTTCTTTTCTTTTCCTTTTCTTTCTTTTCTCTTTTCTTTTCTTTTCTTTTCTCTTTCTCTCTTTCTCTCTCTTTCTTTCCTTTTCTTTCTTTCTTTCTTTCTTTCTTTCTTTCTTTCTTTCTTTCTTTCTTTGTTTCTTTCTTTCCATATTGTCTGTGGGAAGATATGGAGACACAGGATTTTAGGAACCTGGTTTCTGGTAACATAAAGATTTCCTCAGTCCTAGACATTTAGCTCCTGGTTTTTCTAGTCACCTATACACACCTCTAGGATGTTTTCCTCTCCTTATTCTTGATAGGAAAGCACTTGGGGTGGTTCTTGGCTGTTCTGAAGCTCTCCTTTTATTTTGTGGGCCTGTCACAGGATCCATCTCAGTCATGAGGATTTTCTCTGGAACGGGTCACAGGCTGGTTATTCTTGACATTTGTGCAAGACTAACAAAGCATGCAGTGCTTTGTAAAAAGTAAAGTGAAAACTGAAGGTAAAGGCCTTGCAAATATAAATAACGAATAGATAACAAGCGGGGTGTCTCTGTGGCAAAATCATTTCTCTCTTGGAAAGATGTAGAACTTTCACCAATAGAAAACAAAGTAAAATGAGTACCCCAGCCTCGCCCCACACTGACGTGAGGGCAGATTGGGACACGAGTCAATGGGCTGCCTTTTAGGCTGTGCACTTTGTGTTCACTCACTTCAACAAGATTTGCACAGTCCTAACCCACCCATTAAATGCTTCAAGATCATCTTAAGGCAAAGACCCTCAAAAGCAAAGCGCATGTCTCAGCCACCAGTCTGAAACCTACTGCATGGTGCTCACTGATTTAAGTATGTGTTTTGGAATTAAAAATAACTATTAAATGTCTCTTAGTTTTCTAGCTCTGATTTCTGCTCTATCACTTAAATTCCATTTATTGTATCCCCATCCCCAAACTGTACTCAAACAACAATTTAAAAAAGTTTTATTGATCTAGATTTGAGAATTCATGGGAATTGGGTTTTCGAGTGTGGGGTGGCCTGGGTTGGAGAGCGGCAGGAGAGTATGTCCTTTGGGTGTGGCCACAGAGAGGCTGGGAAGGTCAGCTGGACAGTTGTGCAGCCTTAAAGCAGAAAGTTAGATCACACCAGGGGCCCTGTAAAACGTGTTTCAAGGTGGCAGGAATTAATGCCTGTGACTAGCCATCAGTAAATAAGAAGGAGTGCGATGGAACGGTAATGAAACAAGCAAAAACACTTCTGTAAAGAGGCGCGCTCACTTGCTAGGATCATTGGCATGCTTAGTTATCACCATCGGCACTTCAGAAAACCCTGGGTCATGTTCTAGTTGATTCTCTGCAGAGAAACAGATAAGAGAATTTGTGTGAGCAGAAAGATTTTTAAAATACTGATCTGAAGAAAGGGGGTAGTGAGAAAAAGGGGCCAAACAAAAGGGAGTTGTCTTTTTCTTAGCAGTTCAACTCCCACACTCCTGGTTTGCGTTACTGTTAGGAGCAATGTTTTCTAGAGATGAAATGTCACGTAGACAGCAGGAAGGAAAAGGCCTAGGACACGGACAATTTGCCTACATTTAATATCATTAGGCGGGAGACCCAGGGCCAGCACAGCTAAAAGCTAGAGAGGAACTAACCAGCGCTTTATCTCCTGTTGCCAAGGACTACATGATGAACTCTGCAGTGACCCAAATTTATTACAGAATGGTGCTCATTGCCTCTGCATCAAGCACTCTGCTGCAATTACAGCGCATTAGGTGGAGGAGCAAACCTCAAGGGGAGATGTCTAGTCTTTTAATCAAGTAATAGAAAAGTCAGGGTGCATAAAAACCACGATGTGAGATAGATACATGTATATTATATATTATATATAGTCCATCTGTGCTCATGTATCTATATCTGGCAGCAAGCTTAATTTTGTCCAGAAAATACCTTTATTATAAAATTCACTCCATATATATACATATATATTTCATCTATTCATATTCCCTCTCTCCTTCTCTCTATGTGTGTATATATGTATACATATATATATATACATATACATATATACATATACATATATACATATACATACCTATACACACATTCGATTTGTACCCAT
>RJWT010026423.1:0-15825 GCA_004365215.1 Cuniculus paca | reverse complement strand
TGGGGTTCCTGTGCCTCCTGCACCTAGTTCCAGCACCGCTTACTAGCAGCAGGTCTGTGGGTCATTTATTTTGGTTCTGAGGGTATTTAATCATAGAGCCAGAGGGCTGCTAGTAAATCAGTCTAGATTAGAATAAGAAGCAAATTGTGGCTTAGCAGATAACTTTGAAATTTTATTTGGATGGGTGGTATAAGTTCTTGGTAATTGAACTTAAAACTGTTCCCTTTTGCAGATGACTTCTTAAACTTTATGATCAAAGGCAGATATGTATTTAAAAGGATATATAATTAACTGAAATATTCTGAGTATTTTTTATCTAAGTGTAAACTGTCATATACAGTGTTGGATTTCATGAAAAAGTCTAGATAGAATTGAATAACATGCAAAATTCATATTATTACAAATTAGGCCTCTATATTTTAGGCTTGAGAAATTAAATGTTTTTAGCAAAGTCTTAGTGAACTTACATTAATGTTTCTGTGTTCTCAGAGGAAGAAGTTGTTGAGCTTCCAGATTTGGATTACCTGCGAACCATGACTCATATAGTTTTTGTAGATTTTGATAATTGGTCCAACTTTTTTGGTCATCTACCAGGACATCTTAACCAAGGAACATTTATTTGGGGCTTTCAAGGTATGGTTAATAAAGAAAACATTTGAGACCCTTTGCCCAGAATATGATTTGCTTAAAAGATTCCTCTTGAACCTTCCTGAGTAGATCCTATAAACATAAGTTGAATATTGTTACTTTGCAGTATAGTCTGCTATTTTTCTTTTTACATGTGTCCCTTGTAAATTTTAATACTGTCTGGTGACCCAAAGTTTGTGCATCTTCTGATACGGATTTTATTAAGTCTAGCTGTGCTGGTTCCTTATTTTTTTCTTTTGGTTTTTTGAGACAGGGTCTCAGTAGTTCAAGGTGGGCTTGAACTTAATATGGAACCCACACTGGTCTCAAACTTGGGGCAATCTTCCTGCCTCAGCCTCCTGAGTGCTGGAATTACAGACGAGCACCACCATGCCTGGCTAGGAATTGTAGCTTTGGTGGTTGCCTATCATTTCTGTCCATTGCCCATGCTTGGCATATTTGTAAAAATCACTAATTTTTCATTCATATAGAATAATACCATCGAAAAAGCTTTTACATGTGTTACTTTTGATTCTGCACAACATTCTTGTGAGTTTGCAGATAAGTAGGTAGAATTAGGACCGTTATTCTGCCTTCCCAGGATCGTAAAACAAGGTGGCACTTCCATGCTGGCTGGAACTCCCCCACATTCTCATCTGGTTAGTACTTTCCTTTCAGGAAGAGCATTTGCTCATATGTGTTTCTCCTTCATTATGGTGTTCAGTCTTCTCCTGTTTGACTTTCACTTAAACCTATTTATTTCTAAAATAAATAGGAGGGAATACCAACTGGAAGCCTCCACTCAACTGTAAGATCTATAATTACTTGAACAGGATTGGATGTTTCTTCCTTCATCCTCGATGTAGTAAAAGAAAAGATGCTGCTGATTTTGCCATATGTATGCACGTGAGTCATTGTTTTGTTCAGTGTCTGTGAATCTGGAATCCACTTGGGAACTATAATGGCACAACAGATCATTCTTTAGTACTGCAGCTTTGTATGGACCCGTCTGTGTTGGGTTTTGTTGTTGCTGCCAAGGCAGGGCCCAGTGGATTCCCTAATTGTGTATGGAATAAATTACCAAGAAGTGATGCCGTACGTGCTCTTTACTAAGATTTTTTCCTATTTTAACATCTGAAATTGAGTGATACCTTAATAGTCACTTTTGTCCTAAATAGAACTTGCATTTATGTCTGCCTTTTCCAATCACCAGGAAAGTGGCCTAGGACCCACTTTATATTAAATTCTCTGCTTGAAGGCTTTTGTGTCACTCTGCTATAGGAGTGTATTCGGCAAATATGTTGATTGCTGATCCTGGCTTAAACCACAAGAGAGTCTTTTTTCCCTCTGTGGTGCCAGAATTGAATCGTGCATGTTACCTTCCTAAACTTTTCTGTGGTGGAGTTTCTTACTTACCTCTACATGGAGTGTATAGTCCTTGGTGTTCCTGCTTCGTGTGGGGGCTTCCTGTTGGACTTCATTTTGGTTTTCTCTTTTTCCTAAGTGGTATACAAAGTAGCTTATTCTTGATGGCATCTTTGTTTAAATGTGGCAGATTTCCTTTAAGAAGCTAGGGGCTAGGGAATTAGCCTTATATAGCTTCCTAGGTATGTGTTCATTTGGAAATAAATGTAACTTGATTCGAAGCCCATGCTGACTTTTATCATCCTGTGCCATGTGTTCCAACTTAGGCTGGTCGTCTAGATGAACAACTACCCAAGCAGATTCCTTTCACCATCCTCTCAGGAGATCAAGGTTTTCTGGAGCTAGAGAACCAATTCAAGAAGACTCAGCGGCCAGCTCATATACTGAACCCTCACCACTTAGAGGGAGATATGATGTGTGCCTTGTTAAATAGCATATCCGATACCACCAAAGGTACGCAGCTGCAGTCCCAGAGCAAACTGCCCAAGAGGAGAAGACTTCACTGCTGAGAGGACCAATAAACTGCTGTCCACTAGTGCATTGTTGCCTGCTCACTGGACCTTTGCTGTCACACTTCCATCCTGCTTACCTCTTCCTTACCTCACTTTCATTCTTTAGTGTGTCAGCAGGAGGGTACTTCACAATCATTCTGTGGGGTCTTTTCTTAATCTAGTAGATAAAAATCTATATAGTGAACTTGCAAACCTCCTGCCTCAGCCTGCACCACCTCACCCACTTAATAGGATGTAATTTTAAAAACTCAGAATTGAGACCTTCACTTTGTTTCTGAAGTTTTAAATTTATTTTCAGTTTTTAGAAAGCAAAGTGCTTATAGTGAAAACCAGAAAGCGACTAATATAACAATACCAAGAAAAGAATGAAAAAAGCCATTTTAAAGGCTGATGGTGACACAGTGAACCCCAGACCAGGTCCTTGGGCGGGCAGTGCTTCCTGTCTTCTTGCCAGGCGGGCTCTTGTGGCTGCACCTGTGGGAAATGGATACTAGTGTCCATTGTCCCTGCCCAGTGGGGAGGACAGGGTGCAGTGCTAGTGACTCGCAAGTTTAGCTTTTTGGTTTTTTGTAACTTGTGAAATAAATATGAGTAGAAAAAGCAAAATAAAGAATTATTTTTAAATACCCTAATAAGTTGAATCCATGAGTAAGATTTGAAGATACTGATGAAAAAGTGAGTACCTTTTGGCATTTTTATTGCATACCTTTAAGTTTTCCAGGTATGTTTATCTCTTACCTATTTTTTCTTTTAATAAATTTAGAACTGTATTTTGATTGAAACCCATTATGAAGAATCTTGCTCTAATCGCTAATTAAGTGGATGAGTTCATTTCTGAAAAATTAGAAATCCATAACCTACTTAGCTCAAATGTATTATTTAAGGCAGAGTAAGAAATGCAGATTATGAAGGAAATGAAGATTTCCATGTGTATATCAGGCTTTACCACTCAATACTATCTTCCTATTCTGCTCTTTTTGTCCAGTTGCTTTTGCTATCTTTGGTTTCCTTCAAAACAAAACAACAAAGCCTTTTTCTTCCACTCTTCTGTTATCTTTTCCCTTGTCTTCAATGCCACCTACTTGATATCCTAGAAAATAAACTATTTTATTTTATTTATTTATTTTGAGGTGCAGTCTCACTATGTAGTTCAGGTTGCCCCTGAACTCACTGTATTCCAGGCTGGCCTCTGACTTGTAATGATTTTCCTGTGTCAGGGTCATGAGTGCTGGGGTTACAGGCATTTGCCACCACTCCTGGCCCTAGAGAATGAATTTCTGCCTTCACAATAGACAACCAACCTTTTCCTTTTCCTTGTTGCTGCTTTTGGGAACATTTCTTTTGTGATTTCCATGTTAAACGTGCTGTGGATTTGTTTCTGTTTGGTATGGGAGGTGCATGTGAATAGGTCTGTCTGGCTATGTTAGGGTTAGAGTTGAGATGTAGGCTATTGATTGCTGCTGCTTAAGCCCCTCGGAATGCCTTCCATGGTCTGGACACTATCAGTTGGTGCTCATGTGAACTTCATCGCTCTTCAGAGGCACATATGCATACTTTACTCTGAGTTTTTGTGAAATGCAGAGACCATGCAGTACATAGAGAAGGGCATGGGCTTTACATGCTCACAAATGCCGCCTCGCTCTGTAGTTTCATGTCACCTAACTTTCCCTTGGCCTTATTTGTCAAATTCTGAGAGTTAGTGGTGTACGTAAAGTACCTAGCACAGTGTATAATGCTAAATAAATAGTAGCTATTTTTCTAGTACTACCATAAAAAGAAAATATGATTCTTAGGCAGTGCATTTTTAAAGTAATGAAAATAACTAAGTGGTCAAATAAACATAGTATCTTTAAATCATTAGGTTTTTAATCTAGATTGAAGTCTAATAAACTAATGATTTTGTAACTAAAATTCAAGACAAGTTTAACTGATTCATAGTATGTTCAGGTTTAGTTGTCTGATTTACGACCATGTTTTTTCTTTATGGAAGACTAAAATCCACCAAATTTACTGGTAGTGGATTTAATCGTAAGTAATTTTTTAAAAAATCAGTTTCTTGGGTAAAATTTTATTCCACTCCCTTTCCTAACAAATGATTTTGTAAATAGTAGAGTAATAGTTTCTAATAAGAAACTATTTAATATATATTGGGACTCAAAATCTTTTAGTTTGCATGTCTACTAATAGTAATTTTCATTCTCTCATATTCTTTCTCCCTCTCCTTCTCCCTCCTCCTCTGTCTCCCCACTGCCTTTCATATTCACTCATTTATTGAGATGGGGTCTTGCTATGTTGCCCAGGCTATCCTTGAAGTCCTGGGCTCAAGCAACCTTCCTGACTCAGACTCCCAAGTGAGTAACTGGGACTACTAGAGTGTGTCACCAAGTCTGGCTTCCCACTGATGATAATGTTGTTGTTAAAAATCTTTGGCTAATTTTAATTACCACAGGAATGCCAGGATAACTCTTTCCATATAGCTTAACTTGGTGTTCTCAGCTTCGACAACCAGACTGCTCTTTATGGCATTGTGGATTTGAGGTGGGGGCTCAGTAGGTCTTTTTGAGAAATGCAGTGAAAACTTTACAAATAAACAAGGCTTTTGTACTCAGCTACATCTATAGCCCTTTTTTCTCCCTTACTTTTGAGAAATGTAGCAAGAGTAGAAAGTGGTTTTTATTAAACCAAAAATTCCTGTGTTGTCAGAAAAAACCTTTAATAGTGTCATGAGAGTCAGTGAACATCTGGTACTGTATACTTGGAGAGTTTTACTAGCAGATTTTTTTCAGTTAATGGAAAGCTTTTCAGGAGATAGTAAAAGCAGGGATGTTTGGAGTTGCCGGTTCCTTACGTTGATGTCCAGTCATTTTGGCCCTGAGTTGTTACTTGGTGCCTGGTGGCGAACTAGAGTTAAATGCAAGGTTTATCTGGTCCTCAGGGTTCAAGCATCACCTTTGTGTGATATACATATAAAACCTTGTAGATACATCTAAATAGCTAGTGGTATATCCTTATCTGACCTCTATTACAGCCTTCTCAGTTTTTTTTTTTTTTAATTCTAAGTTTCTTAGAACTTAAGCAAAATTCAGGAATCCTTTCTATGACCCTGATCAGAGGTACTAGGTAGACTTTCTGTTTTTCACACACATATTTTCATTCTAACTCATCTCATGTTTCAGAGATGGATATACATGTAGAGATAGCTACCCAGTGTAAATTATTTTGAGTGAAAATAATGAAAGATGTTGTACTATAGTTTAACAGCATTGCAGCATTTACATAAAGATTAAAAACGAGTTTTCTTTTTCTAATAATTCAAGAAGACTGATGTTAGAAGATAAACAATGTTTATGAGACTTGCGGTGATTTTTTTATAGAGTAAGCATTATGTGCTGGGCTTGGTAAGGGCGGTGACTAGCACTGTACTTGCCCCAGGGCCTTTAGTTCGTAATTAAACCAGTATGGTGTTTTTACCTTGAGAGGCTGCTCCACATGCTGGCACAGGAACCCCAAAGAGGGCGAGGAGCTGTAGTACAATATGCAGTTCTAAAACCCTTATAAGACATGCCCTTCATCTCCACCATCTTTCATGCAGCCAGAAGTTCATACAGGTGGTATTTGACCAATGTCTGCTCCCTGGAGGGTGAGATACAATAAAAAAGCTTTTGCTAGTGTATCATTTTTCTTAATCTGAACATGCTGCTCAGATGGTCTGTCTGCGAGTCTCTAAGACTGTTAACATCCGTTTGATGTGGCTTCACCTTGGATAATGAGGGGGACCCATTAAATGTGGTGGACATCTGTGTCGTTTAGTAGTTAGACAAATTTTTAGTTTGTTTTAAAAACTAAATATGCAAGTTCTCTGGCAATGTGAACGTGTAAATGACTGAGGCAGCATCAGGGAACAGATGTGTGAAATAATTGTTGAATTTACTTGTAATACTTGTTTTCTGGTGCTGGGGAGTGGATGCTGGGCCTTGCACGTACTGGGCAAGTTCTCTGCCGAGCTCTAGCCCTAACCCTTCAGTTTAATTCTAAAAGCCCATCTGCTTGTCATTTTCCTGGCCTGTTATGGGACTGGGTTGTTGTTTGGGGGCAACCATCCTGTATGGCACAGTCGGTTCTATGCAAAGGTGCTGAAATGTAAGTGTATATGTCATGTACATATACATCTCTGTACATACACATGTATATGTGCATATAATTATATATTGATACAAGTTGGTATATATGCACTTAAATTTTTAGTTCAAAATATTCAGCCAAATACTAGGACCCCGATAATACCCTAGGTCAGATTTTACGTGACTTTTGCAACATTTGGTCAATGATATCATTTTGCAAACATCTCATTATAACATAGCAGGTAAGTGAGTTTATGCTAGTCAGTGGCATTATTAATTAAAACTTATGATACTATATTTATAGAGATGAATGCATATGATTTTAAAACTGCAGCTGGGTGTGGTGATGCCTGCCTGTAATCCTAGCACTCGGGAGGCTGAAGCAGGAGGATCACTTCGAGCTTGAGGCCATCCTGGACTGCATAGCAAAACCCTGTCTCAGACAAAAAATGAAACTGCAGAAGACTTTTAACTTATTATTTTTAAGGTTTTGTTAGCATTTTAAAAAAAAATCCTGCTGGATAAGTGGTTACAGTACTAAGAAATGAGTTATCTTGGGTGTAAGGGAAGCATTGAAAATGATACTGTTTGAGAATATGTAATTTGTGGTACAACAACTGGTTCAGAAATGCATTTGCACTTACCGATTGTTTCTTACAGAATGTGACAGTGATGATAACATGGGTGTGAAAAGTTCCTCTGTAGAAGAATTCAGATCTACGGAAGGTAACCTAGTAGAGTGAACCCTTTCATCTTCCCCTCTCACCCCTGCACCCTCTCCTACACAAACAGAATCGCCCAGTTCATCTGTTCTCTGTGCCCTACTCAGGCTCTTGTATAATAGGAAAACTTTATGCCATGAGGGCTTCAGGCATTTGAGTCCGACATTAAAACTTGCTCTGTCCTTCTGATGAGATAGAAAACCTTGATCTTTCTCATCGCCAAAATTATGTGGTTAAACAGAACTGGGAGAAAATCTACAATCTAACTGAAGCAGTTATTTTGCCCAGTTTGTTTTTCAAATGTGGTCTGAGAAGGTCCGATGCAGTGTTCAGAGAAGGTCATGAGTCAGACAAGAACCACCAGGTGTGCTTTGTGTCAGGGCCACCAAGAGATCCTGTAAGGAGTTTAGATCTTGCATTGTTTATCTGTACCTCATGACTAATTCTGGGAAAATGCTTGTCAGAATTATTACTTTCTGAGTAACCACACTTTGGAAACCTTCACAGTTTTGGAAGCTTCTAGCTAACCCGAGAAATCTGAGATGTTTGTAAATATGTCTGTACCAAAACTTCTGCCACTGTGTTATCTGTGCAGTGCGTTGTATGTTTGGAGACTGAAATTTTACATTTTTGTGATTATGTAGTTTGGAAAAAGAATTAGTACAAAGGAATTCAAGAAAAGATAGTTTAAGCTTTGTACTAGCCATCATTTGATTTACTTTCCAAGACTGTTTTCTCTTTTCCAAGAAAATAAAGAGTAATATAAAAGTATGAGGACCATGCAGTGTTCTACACAAGTTAAGGAATATGATCTCTGTAGTTTCTTCTGATGCCTTTCTTATTTATATCCTGTTTACCCAAAAAGACATAGTCCAAGTGTCATCTCTTAGGGTAGACCGCATAGAATTACCATTTCTTGTCGGCAGTTTTGTATGGCAAGTGCTTCTCAGTTTTTTTAGATAGAATGTTAATTGCTGCCTCCACTAGGCTGCCACTGTATGTATCATCCTAAGTGGATTTAAAATATTTCTGTCTACATCTCTCAAATCTCTTCCTTGAGAAATTAGGATCATACTGTATTTTTCCTTCAGTAGCACCCAGCATGTCAGTTGGCACTGAATGAAGCTTATTATTGAATAAATAGTTTCATAACAGTCTTAAAATATGAGCCACAAGGGCCCATGTCACTGTAACTGGATAAGGAAAATTAATACAAAGGCCATTTGAGAGAAGACTGTTATTTTGTTGACAGAGCATTCATTTTGCCATGAAAATAAATGCTGCTGTCCAGACTAGGATAACAAAGTTTAAAAATACTTGAATAGCCTCTCAGGTTTCTAATTCCTTACCTTCCCAATGCAACAGTATAATTGACCAATGATGGCAAAATGCAGGTTTTGCTCGTGACTCTTCTAACTTCCCACTCCAGATGATTTGTATATCCTTCTTTGTCCTCCATAAACTCAAATTCTGACCATGCAGGCCAATCTCAATCATAAGAATCTGATGTATAAAATCTCTGCTGTATACTAAACAGGGGAAATAGAAGCCACATAATGTGGTAAGATGTGACTTTGGATTTAGACTAAGTTAAAACTTGGCTCTGCTTTTTTACAAGTTATATAATACTAGACACAATATTGGATCTCCCATCGTATTTTCTCACTTACTTATATTATTTTTGTTCTTATTTTTGTTGTTGAGAACTAAGATATTCAAATACAGTATATGTAATGTGGTACCTGTAGAAATTAGATTCTTCTACCTCTCCCTGAGGGTTTACTCATGTGTCACATGCATCTTAATTTCATTGTGCTTCAGTTTCCTTGTGTTTAAAAATGGAAGTGGTAGTAAACCTGCCTTACTAGAATGACATGGCAAATGGTAAACAGGGTATGTTTTGCTTGTTGCTGCCGTTTGTGTGATTACAGTCATTATTCAGACCATTCATTCACCTTCCTAGAAGTTCTGCTGTGGAGGCGTGCCTACTCAGAGCCCTGGAAAAAGACCTGTGAATGGTTGCCACCCATGCTAAGTTCCTTCAATTAATAGCAGTCATCTGTATTTTTATTAATACTGACTTCATATTGCAATCAATTTTGGGTTGTTTTTGGTGGGAGGTTTTCTTTTCTTCTTTTTTTGAGACAGTCTCACTACGCAGCCCAGGCTGGCCTCGGACCTGCTGTGACCTTACTGCCTCAGTCTCTTCAGTGCTGGGATTACAGGCTTGTGCCCACCACACCTGGCTTCACTGGGGCCAGTTTAAAGAATAAAGAAAGGATAAGAGAAACTATAGAGTGTTAATTTAAAATTTTTCGTTACTTATTTTTTTAAAATCCATTTTATTTCGAGTAGGAAAAAAAATTTTTTTTCAAAACACATCACTTGGGGCAACAATGGTACATATGTTGCACGTTGTCATCTCCCAAATCATTGACCCAGAGCACAAGACGTCTGCATTCAGTTGTCAGAACGATACTAGCACAAATCTTTTCAGTGACCTCAGAGAAATCAGTAGTATAACTGTCTTAACTGTTTTTTATATACATATATACACATATACATGTGTTTCTTTCAGCTTGTTTACTTTTTCACAGCAAACTGTTACTTTCAAAACTGCTCTAGCTCTATGAGCATCAAGGCGATTCCATGTAAAAGGAGCATACTGAAGGGTGTACAAGACCCATGTCTATTTTTAGAATGTTTTTCTATTGATGAATTACTAATCTTAACTTTAAGAGCTTTAGTGTATTAAACAATGAGTACTTAACAACAAAATCAAAAAAAGTATTGAGTTTTCAGTATGATTGAGTTTATTAAATCAAAATTTTCAACATCAACTATTTTTTGGTTTACAAAGTCTTAAAAATAGCAGAAATAAAATCCTGTAAGAACTACAGTGAGAGGCCTGGGGATGTGGCTCAGTGGTAGAGCTCTCACTGGTAGGTCCTGGGTTTAATTCCCAGCACCACAAAAAAAAAAAAAAAAAAAACTTTAAAAAAAAACAAAAACTCTGCTGGGTGTGGTAGCACATGCATGTAATTCCAGCACTCAGGAGGCTGAGGCAAGAGGATTGCTTTGAGTTCAAGGCCAGCCTGAACTGCATAGTGAAACCCTGTCTCAAAAAGACGAAAACAAAACAAAAAGTACAATGTGGGTACCTGTAGAACTCTAAAACAAAAGTAATCTTTGCTTCAGTCGTTACACCCAAGGCAGTCTTCACACATAACTGCGTGTTCCATATACGTCTCACTTACACTGACAGCACATGTGTTTTGCTTTCCTGTCTTTTGTAGGACATACTTGACATCTCTCTGGTCTTGCTGTTTTATCAGAAGCGTCTTACTATATTGTACAGTGTGCACTTAGCAGGAAAATGAGATATCAAAATAAAATACCAAATATGTAATAAGTGCTTAGAATAGACAACATTTTTACATCAGCTGTGTAGTTGCTAACAAAATCTAAAAGATAACATCAGAAATAGATTCTTACATGAACTACAATGAAAATACAAACAAAAGTCTACTACAAAAATAATCTTTGCTTCAGTTGTCACACCCAAGGTGCTCTTCACACATGACAACTGCATGTTCCATGCACAAGTATGGTTCACACTGATAGCATGTATGTTTTGTTTTCCTGTGCTTTCTTGTAGGGCACAGTTGACATCTTTTTCATTTTCTTACTGTACTAGGTGGGATGCTGCGCCTGCCTGTTCTCAGCTCGTCAGTGTGCTCCACAGTTTTCTTGCATAGTTCTCTGGGCAGAAACATTTTGCGTTTCCTCTGTTGTAAATGCTCTTATGAGCTCCAGTCCAGTCCTCTAAGAAAATGTCTCCATGATACTTTACACTTGTCATTTTCTTTGTAAACTGGCAAACTATTCATGCCACATACATTTAGGATCAAGTGAAACACAACCTTATTGGCTGGTGCTCTGTGTTTCATGTGACATCATAGTTGTTGCATAGCTCAACGTCTCCACTTGTGATTTTGCTGTAGTTTCTGTCTCAGGCCTCCATTCTGTTGAGGTTTCCCTATCAATTTTTCCATCACGGTGCAGTGTCGACATCACCGGTTTTTTTTTCTTTGCCATATACAAGGCAAATAATTGTATCTTTCTGAAATCCAAAGATTGTACTATACAATTCTCTGTTTTGAAATTGCAACTTTTCTTTGGGGATTTCTGCTTCCTTCTTTCATGCAGTTCCTAGGTTGGTCAACTTGTGCTCTGTTAACAAATGTAACATCAAAGGCTGGGCATAGTGGTGCACGACTGTAATTCCAGCACTTGGAAGGCTGAGGCTGGAGGATCATTGCAAGTTCAAGACCAGCCTGGGCTACAGAGTGAGCACATGCCCAGTCTGAACTACATGACGAGACCTTGTCTCAGAAAGACCAAAACAAAACAAAACAAAACAAAACAAAACACCACAAATGTAACATCCACCAGAAACCAGTAAACCAATTGTTGAATGTCACATTCTGATTAGGAAATGAGAATATCTGTTCACAGCATCATTTGGCATCATTACAAATAAAAGACCTGGTGGCTGAGTTCCAGGACACATTTCTAAGTTCAAAATATGTCTTCCTATCTAGCAGGGTTTATGTTTTTATACTGTTTTTTGAAGGCTTCTGGCATATATTGCCTACAGCTACAGCAACTAGGTTTTTCATATGCCATTGTACTGAGTTGGACACTTCTACAATTAAGAGAGAACTTTTAAAAAAGACAAGTCCTAATGCAAGATATTAACAGTGAGCATTTCGTTGGTAAAACTTAGCTGTTGCTGCTTTGAGCTCCTGTACACTGTTGCCATTCTTCTGCCAAGTGGGTGAATGCATGGATGGATTGCTGCTTTCCCCAGGCCCAGCCATTGAGAGTCACACCTGGATTCCATTGTGGCAGATTAGCTGTTTGCAGAATGGACAAGTGGTATGGATGCATGTTGCCCCTGTGATGCTCAGGGACACATACCCAGAATTGCTACATGGAGCATTATGTGGGTAAAAATCTTGACGTGACGCTTTTACACAAGTATGCACACTCTGCTCTTTGAAGTACCAAGTGAGTGAATGCAGAGATTGCTTCCTGTGTCCCTCTGGTGAAACTATTGAGGTACACAGCTGGCTACCGTTAAGTATGGAGTGGGCTGTGGTAACCTCCAGTAGTGCCCAAAGGGTCTTGTGTGAGTCCAAATACCATAGTCTCTTCCTTTTATGTAAGAACTGAGGATTCTAAGTATTCTCTTCAGATTCACAGGTTGAAAATGATCTAGGTACCATTTCTGTATAGGTCTTCTAACCCCTATTACTGGATTCTTTCTTATTCTTCATAATTATGTTCAAAGAGTGTGCAGTTAAGACAGAAAAGAACATAAGAGGGACATAGACCTAACTGCAGAAGAGAAGAATAAAACAAACTTTCCACACATGCATTTGTTCACTGATGTGGCTTCAAATTGCTACCTAATGTTTAATTTCAATCTAAAGGCTTCTCTTTAGCATTTCTTTTTTTTAAAAGAGAATAGAACAAAACAAAGTAAAACAAAACAGAATAGAGTCAAACATAATATAGCATTTCAGAACAGAACACTGCAAGCTATACAGGTTTTCAAAACATAACAACAGGAGTTTAACAATGGTTAGTTACCCTAGTGTCTCTTGCTTTCTTCAGAATAGTTGTTCATACATTTACAGACAATAAACTCAGACAAAACGAAGTAATATAAAACCAAATAAAAGAGCATTACAGGCCTTCAAGTTGGACAACAAGAAACCAGCAATGGCTACCGTAATGTCCCGTTTTTCAAAAGAGCTGTTCCTATCTTCTTACATATTGCAATCAAATAGTAGGAAAGGGACTTAAACCAGTCAAATCAAAGAATAAAAGCACCATTGGACTTCAGAACCTTTTCTCCATATTTATTGGGAATTTTGTATCTTATTGAGTCTTTCAGTTTCTTACACTAGGGAGACAATGCAGCGTTTACACATGTGAGTTTGGTTTATTTCACTTAGGAGTATGGTCTCAAGTCGCATCCATTTACCTATAAAAGCCTCAATGTGATCATTCTTTATAGCTGAATAGTACTCCATTGTATAAAGTACCACATCTTTTTTATCCATTCCTCAATTGATGGGCATTTGGGTTGTTTCCAAGATTTGGCCATTACAAATTGTGCTGCTGTAAACATGGGTGCACATACATCACTGTGGTATGATGATTTCACTTCTGGGAATATGCCCAGAAGCGGAATAGCTAGGTCAAATGGGACTTCCAATCCCAGCTTTTTGAGAAGCCTCCAGACTGATTTCCATAGTGGTTGTCTTTAGCATTTCTTGAATGGAAGATCTAGTAATGAATTCCTTCCGTTTTGTTTATCTGAGAATGTCTTAATTTTTTCATTCTCAAAGAATAGTTTTGCCAGATAAAGTTAATTCTTGATTGACAGTTGTTTTTTGTTTTTACTATTTAAAATGTTATCCAGTGCCTTCTGACCCACCATGGTTTTTCATGAAAAATCAGGAGACCCTCTTACTTAGGATCTGTGTGTGTGACAAGTTGCCTCCCGCTCCCTCCCTGAGCCTCACACTCTGCATGGCACTGGGGATTATACCTAGGGCCATTAACATGCTAGACAAGCATTGCACTATTAAGCAGGATCCCCAGACCATTTATTTATTTAGTAGTGGGAATTGAACTCAGGCCCTTGCGCTTGACAGCCAGGCACTGTGCCACTTGATCTATATCCCTGGCCAGACCTTCTGTTTAAGGTGCTCAGGCAGGACTTGAACTTGGAATCTTCCTGCCTCAACCTCTTAAATAGCCAGGATTACAGGCATACACCATGTCCCCTGAGTTACTTTCTTCTTGCGCTTACATTGTCTTTGACTTTCTTTTGGTGGTGGTACTGGGAATTGATCCCATGACCTTTGCACTTAGCTACATCCCCAGCCCTTTTGTTACTTTGAGACAGGGTCTCCCTGAATTTAAATTGTGTGGACGGGGCTCAAACTTGGCAGTCTTCTGCCTCAGCTTCCCTCAGTGCTAAGGTTACTGTGCTTGTCTTTCTTTGACTATAATATGTCTCAATGTAATTCTTTTAATATATCTTTGGAATTCATTGAGCTGCTCAGGTATGTTGATTCACATCTTTGATTAAATTGGGGACTTTTTCAGCCATTATTTCTGTCAATACTCTTTTTGTCCTGTCTCCCTTTTTCTTTGAAGACTTTTATGGTTTTTATGTTAGTATAGGTGGTGGTATCTGTGTAAGTCAGCTTTTGTCACTGGGACAGAATAGCCTGGCAGCTGCCCCTTGGAGAGGTGGAGTGTTCTTGGCTGTGGGGGCTGAGGTGTCCTGTTGGAAGGACAGGGGAGGGAGCTACTCACGGGGCTGCTGGAGACGGGGGCGACGGATGGCCCAGCAGTCCCTGTCCCCAACCAGATCAAAGGGGTAGTTTGGGTTCATCATCAGAGTCCCTCAGGCCTCTTAAACCATATTTATTTTTCTCTCACAGTGGACAATGTGAATTGTATCTTTTCACTCACTTTTCTTTGTGCTAAAATTTGTTCAACCTTTCCAATGAATTTTTCATTTTAGTTATTATACTTTTCATCTCCAGAGTTTCTGTTTGGTGACTTTTATTATAATTTATTGTCTCCGGATACCTTCATTTTGTTCATATATTCACACTGTCTTGTTTATATTTTTATTCTTGAAAACTAGATATTCAGCTATTACAGTGCAGTACCTCTGGAAATCAAGTTTCAAATTTTCTCTGGGGCTGCTGTTCTTGGTTGTTGAATGCTGCCGTAGTGCATTTATTTCCTTCCTTACCCAAATGCTCTGTGCAGAAACTGTATTCTCTGTGATGTGCGGTCACTTCAGTCTGCTCTTTCAGATGATGTTTAGCTAGTGTTTTCACAGATTTCCGTGAAAGCCAGGAGCTACAAACAAAACCCTCCCATTCTTCGGCAAGCTCTTCCCCAGGGCCACCTCCTGCCTTTCTAGCAGGCCTGTCTGCAGCCTGCAGGTCAATCAGGGGTCTGCTCAGGTGTTTTCCCAGTCTGCATCCTGTGGTGGGCATGTGCCTGGCTTTAGCTGAATTCCCTGGTCTTTCCCAAAGAAATTCTCTCCTGGATTTTCCTTGCAGGCTTTGGGTGGTCTATTGTATGTCAATCTATGGTCTTTTGCCCCAGTTCACTGTCATTTTGTCTGCCTTACAGTATTTTGCCAACAATGCTTACCACTTCTGCTTGAAGTGGGTTGGAGATAATTGAAACAGATGGATGGCTTGGGTAGGTCCTTTAGACAGAGGAGAACAAACAGACAGGCTGATGTATGACTAAGCTCTGTTTCAGATGCTGCTGTCAGTCCAGAGAGGAGGTGGGCAGAGGCCCAGGCAA
>RJWT010026422.1:0-15811 GCA_004365215.1 Cuniculus paca | reverse complement strand
TGGTCCTATGAAGGAGTCCAGCAGCTATCCCTGTTTTTGAGGAACTCCTTGTTCTAGGAAAAATGGAAATGAGATCCAAGAGATGGAAACCTTACCATTCTCTAGAACCACCTCCCATGTGTCCAATTAGCACTGCAGAAGGTTTGTGGCTCATACTTAGGGCTTTTAGGAAATCACCCTGACATGAGACTAGTGACTTATTAGTCATAAGCAATTTTTTCTTGCATTATTTGTAGAGTATTTTTGTACCTTTCTTAGGGCATTACCTGATATGTGTGCACTAAAACAGTAGATGTTTTATTTTTATAAAATAGGATATTTCTATTTTAAAATGTATTTTTCCTTGTATTAAATTTAACACACATAAAATTGTACATCATAAAAAATAGTAGAAAACACTAATTCTGTATTGTTTCTATTCTTACAGTTTGTGTTTTCATTGTTTGATTGTTTGATCATTTTTTTGTGCCTAAATCTTGTAATCTGAACAACTACTTCTAAAATAACAATATGCAATATATTAACTAGTGTTAATTTCTTACTTTTTTTGAAATTCTGAATCATTTTTTTTGTTTTGTTCTTAAAATTAAAAAGGTTTTAAAAATTGTACATCATAATGTGATACTATGGTTTCAGTCACACACATATAGTGAAATTTTTAAATCAGGTTAAACACATTTATTTTCTCAAACATTTATCATGTCTATGGTAAAACCTTTAAAGATTCTATCTTTTAGCTTTTTGAAATTTATAGCACATTATTTTTGTCTGTAGTTTCCTTACATACTGTGCAGTATCACATTAGAACTTCTTTCTCTGATCTAACCGTAAATTATTGCCCATTTACTAACCTCTCCTCATCCCTCTCTCCTCTTCCCAATCTCTGTTAACCACTAATTCTCTTCACTACTATGAGATTAACCATTTTATATTCCACATATCACTAAGATCATATAGTACTTGTCTTTTTTTTAAAAGAGCAGAATATATTTATTGAGAAAGAAATATATGAGAGAAACAGAAGAGGTGCTGAGTGGGTTGTTGTAGATTCTGCCTTTCCTAGTGATTTTTTAAGAGCAAAACCACAAGGTGAGATAGGTCCAAGGTGGGGAAAAATGGGAAATCACAAGGTAGGCATGAGGTGGGACAGAATTATGGTCAACCAATAAGATTATGAGCACAGTTGCTCAGGTAATATTAATTAAATCAGGATCACACGGGGAACAAGTCACATAGCTGATGGGCATGAAACAGAACAGGGGTTTTTCCTGGAGAGGGCGAGTCAGTGGTTCTTCCCGGCTTTACTGGGGTGATTAATACTCTACAATATCAATCAGTATTGTTTATCCTTAGGGGAGATATGTGGGTGCAAGCATTTCATCTTTTGTGTTGAGGTCTGGCACACAGCAGATGTGTCTGTGTCTCTCCCACAGTTGAAATGTATTCCATCTTTTGCACTGGCTCCTTTGAGGGCTAGACCTGTCTGACTGCATATAATAGGTCTACCCAACTTAGCTGTCTATGACATTTCCCCCTAACTGTCATGAGGGAGCAGTAGGTGGTGACTGATCTGACTTCTTCAGGCTGAAGGGGATCATAGTTATGAATCAACAGTCAGAGACACCCTTCAGAGGGTCTATCTAAAGGCCCTAGACAGATGCCAGGTTTTCTGATCTTGGGTAAATGTATAGCGTTAAGTCTGGAGGAGATACCACCAAAGAAACAATTAAATATGCATAGGACAAATAATAAGATCAACAAAATAATTATGAATATAGTCAACAAAGATTTCCACCAGGAGGAGCCAGTATAACTTCCCATAAGAGGATAAGGATAAGGTCCAGGGAATTTCAGAGTCTGATATGTCATTAATTTGTCATCTAATATCTTGAACAGCTATTGAGATGCTAGCAGATGGATCAGGAATGTATACACAACATTCAGATTTTAAAATTGCATAAAGTACTTGTTTTTCTGTGCCTGACTTATTTCACTTAACATAAATCTCCACTTTCACCCATGTTGTTTCAAATAATCAGCTAAATGTTACTCTGCTATATTTATATGTACCATATTTTCTTTATCCATTGATCAATTGGTGCAAAGATAGGTTGTTTTCAGTTTTTGGCTTTTGTGAATAGTGCTGCAATGAACATGAAAGAGTAGATGTCTCTTTGACTTACAGATTTCATTACGTTTAGATATATATCCACTATTGGATTGCTGTATATGGTAGCCATATTTCTAATTTTGGGGAGAAACTTCATACTGTTTTCCATACTGGTTGCCCAATTTACATTCCCACCAACAATGTGTAAGGATTTTATTTTCTTCATGTCACCAGCACATATCTTTTGTCTTCTTTATTATTATAGTTATTTTACTGAGTTAAAGTGAAATCTTGTGATTTGGATTTGGGTTTCCCTGATAATTAGCATGATTAAACATCTTTCCATTGACCATTTCTGTCTTCTTTTCATAAATGTCTATTTAGATTTCATCTTTATTCTAATTTTTACTTATTGTTTTTAAATTCCTTACATAGTGTATATATAATTTCATAAATTGTTTATATAGTCTACATATAATCTTATATTATCCTATATCTGTCTCATTCCCTTGTCAGCTTTATAGTTTGTAAATAGTTTCTCCCATTCTACAGGCTGTTTCTTCACTCTTACAATTATTTCCCTTGCCATGTAGAAGATTTTTAGCACGGCATAAACTTGTCTATTTTTACTCTTGTTCCCCATGGTTTTGGAGTCTTCTCCAAATAATTGTGGCCATCGTTAGTATTCTGAAATATTTCTTCTATTTTTTTCTAGTAGTTTCATAGTTTCAGTTTTGACATTTAACATTTCAATTCATTTTTATTTAATTTTGTAGTTAGTGAGAGACAGAGGTTTATTTTCTTCTTCATATGTGACTATCCAGTTTTCCCATCACTGTTAATTGAGAAGACAGTCCTTTCTTCACTGAGTGATTTTAGCATCTTTATAAAGAGTCAGTTGGCTGTCAGTGTGCAAATTTTTTGCTTTACTTCTCAGGTATCTATTTTGGTCCATTTATCTATATATCAGCATTTATGCCAGGTATAAAAATACTCTAAATAATACAAGGAATATTTGCTTATGACTAATAAGACATTAGTCCCATATGGTGAATACTATAGTTTTTGTAGTATATTTTAAAGTCAGGTAATATAATACTTCCTGCTTTGCTTCTTTTGGTTAAAACTGCTTTAGGTCTTAAGGGTTTTCCATGGTTCAATATACATATTAAGATTTCTTTTCTAAGTCTGTGAAAAGTGTCATCGAAATTTTGATAAAGGTTGCACTGTATCTTTGTGGACATTTTAACCAAACAGATTCTGACAATCCATGAATATAGGATGTTATTTGATTTTGTGTGTGTGTATTCTTCAATTCTTTCATCAGTGCTTTTAAAGTTTCTTTCTATATTTTCTTTTCTGTAGCTATTGCAAATGGTATTGCTTTTTTGATTTCTATTTCAAATAATTTGCTATTGGCATATAGCAACACTACCAATGTTTTGTATGTCAATTTTTTACATTTCTTAAAAATACAGTCATGATAGAAAAACATCAACCAAAGCAATGAGTACAAAATCATCAGTGCTTAGGTTTCATAAGGATCTCAATCTGGGCCCTGAATAAAGGGGTGCTTTAGTAGAATTTGGTCTTCATGAACTAATTCTCTTCTACAGTCTTTGAAGTTCAGTTCAAAAGTGCTTACCTAGGGTGGGGGATATAACCCAGTGGCACACTGCCTGCTTGGCAAGCACAAGGCCCTGAGTTCAATTCCCAGTACAAAAAAAAAAAGAAAAAAAACAGCCTTCAAAAATGCTTATCCTGTTAGTTCAAATTTACCCCAAAAGCCAGTGTGTTTTCTTATCCATCTCCAAATTGAAAGACTTACATTGTACTTCCTTTCCCTCACATAAATTTCCTGGGTAGTTCAAATGACATCTTACAAATTTGATTTTGCTGAATGATCATTTCATATATTCTATTTTCAATAATTATAACTAGCATTATTTTTCAAGTAAAGTAGTCTTTTAGCTCTATGCTTGCCATACATAATTGGGTACTTGAGTTCTTTTTTCTATTAAGTTTATTAGTACATTTTAGTCACATGTACTGATCACATTCATCATGGGAAATTTGTACCTGTACAAATTCTTCTCTCCTTTTTGACTCAGTTTTGTCATCAGACCAATAGGCATACTATAATAACCACTGCACAGGACTTTTTTGGGGATTAAATAATTCACTGAAAATTATATCTGACATATAATGAAAGATTAATAAGTATTAGTCATTATTTTTATTTTTTAATGTCTTTTTGTGTTTTTATAGTAGAATTTAATCGGGCTCTTTACAAAATAGAATTAAAAAGCATAAATCAAAGAGGGAGTGTTCCTGAAACTAATAAAGCTGTGGTGTTTGGAGGAAGTAGGATTCAGGGGACACTTGAAGAGATCAAGAAGGATCCTATGGGCTGGGGATTTAGCTCAGTGGCATAAGCTCCTGCCTGGCAAGTGTGAGATCATGAGTTCGATCCCTGGTACCAAAATAAAAAAAAGAAAAAGGAAGGATAGTATATCGAGTAACTATTCCACTCCTAGGAAGTGACAAGAGGTAAGACACGAAGAGGAGGGCAAGAGGCAACTGGGACTCCAACAGAATGTGGTAGGGGCCAGAAGAAGAAATGAGAATAAGAGGCAACACCCGTAGAAACTGAAGGTATTTGGTAGCTTTGCAGAATAAAGTTTGAATTTCCCTATGCAAGATGGAGAAATCTTAAGAAAATACCTCAGAGATTAAAAGTGTTGGACAAAATAGGTCAAGTTCACCAAATCTAAGAAGTTTAGTATATGAAAAGGAAGAAAAATTAAATAAATAATGAAATAATGAATAATATAATGAAAGAAATTGAAGCGATCTGGATACAGGGCAATATTAAAATAAGAACTACTCACAAACTAGTGAGAAAGGTGGCAAATGTGGATTCTAAAAATACGGAGGGACTGAAGATAGTATATCACATAAACACACAATAAAGCAATAGATATACAATATTTTCAAACAGTAAAACAGCTTTCATAAAATTCACAATCCTAGAGAGTTAGCACAGCTAACATCCCTTAAGAAAACCAAAAATAAAGTCTGCTTCATAAGGGAAAGGAAAACAAAAGAGAGCATCTACTTTCCCTAACCTTAGTAAGAAAACGCAAACACAAATAACACAATGACATTACAATAGTCTTCATTATGAAAAGTCGGTTCTGGGGTCTGCCACTTAAACAGAAGGAAACATAAATAAAAAATTACTCTCTTTACTGCCACTGGGTGAATTATGAACCAAAGAAATTAACAAAGGCAAATGAAATAAATGAAAGCAACTGACAATTTAAGGCTTGCTTACCTGTGTCCTTAGGGTAATGGGTAATAAAATGATGCCAATGAAGAAACAGTCCTTTATTCTGATGCAGGACCCCTGCCCATAAAATAATTATAGGTTTCCTAAATGCTGTCTTTCCAGTGATTACCTGAAGTCATCATGGTTTCACAGTTGCCATTAGAGTCATTTGTTTTGAGTTCTGCCTGCCACTTATCTTCTTAAAAAAAAAAGGAAAACAATTCAGTCTTTTTTTCTTCAAAGGTTGCAATATAATCAGATCCCTGCTAGCTAACAGAAGGGGGCATTTTTCTTTTTCATTTTTCCTCACTTCACTCTCCTCTGAGGCCATTTTAACCTTTTTTGGTTGACTCCACCCTTACTTCTCCACACACACAAAAAAAATGCCACCAAAATTCCTGTAGTAGCCAAGATTACTAAGATTTCAGTGAAAATAGAGACCATTTATATGCTAGTTAGTGGTTTTTTTTTTTATTTAATGACAAGTTCGATAGCATTCTTCACTGGTAACATTTGTTCAAACTTTTTGCTTGAAGTTCTTCCAAAAGAAGACTAAATACTGTAGAAAGGTATGTGTCATAATTCACTACTATAAATGATATTATAGAACACAAGACATATTGACTATCAAGTCATACATTGGTGAAACTCTCTAGAGAGAGTGAGGAATATGGTTTCATATACTAAAAGTACAAAATATGTGCAGGCTTGTTGAACATGAAGTGGAATTCATTAAGGTTTAAGATAGAAAACTTCAATATAGTGGAAAAATTGCTATGGTTCTATGCTCATCACCTTCAGTGTGTCTATCTGCATACACATTATTCCAAACCCTGTGACACAAATATTTCTTGTAAAAATGTTCTCACCCTTATAAAAATCATAGTATATGATGACTTGTACAAATATTCACATGCAGATAATTACAATTTAACCTGATAAATGTCATGATAAGAACACACACCATGCATTATGGATACACTGAATAAGGTAAGGAGAAGAGGTCAAAAAGACTGGCCCATTGGATCACACATGAACTGAGTCTTGAAGAATGAGTGTGACTTAGCCAGTTGGAAATGGAATGGAGGGTGAGAAAAGCACTTCTCTGCAGAAATGTCACCAGCAAAGGTAAAGAGGCATGAAACACCTTGGAGTGAGCAACTAGGAACTACACGCAGTTTGCTGTTGCTCGAGCATGAAGTGTAAAGAGCAAAGGAGGTCTGAGCAGTGGTAGGAACAGAAGAAGTTTTATCTCACAATATTAGAAGTACTTGAGGGTTTTAGTAAAGGGAGTGAAATGAAACTTGCTTTTTTACCAAGATCTCTTTGGAAATCATATAAAGAAAAAAGTTTTTAGTGCAATTACTTGAAGTACTTTATCGGTTTCAACTTTTCAGTTCTATACTAAAATCATACATTCAAACTCTATGCTGCATTAATTACAGCTTCCTACTGGAGTCAATAGGGGGATTTTTCCATTCCATTTAAGTTGAGTTTGGGATTGTCCTATGAAAGATGGGCAGGTGTCACAGCATACCTTTTTAAACTGAAAGATGCTGAAGTGCTAAAGGTTTTTCCAGTTCTCTTTGAATTTCCTCCTTTGCCACAAGAATAACAAGTTCTATTTAACCATTCTTCATTCATTCCAAGTTTCAGATGGACAAATCTTAACAAAAGTCCAAAAATCAATCTAAGCAAAGATTAACTCAGTCAAACTGTAGCAGATCTATAGATTAATACGTTCTACAGATTAAATATGAAAAGTTGCCCAAAACATGTGTTAAAGGCTTCTTCGATGGTTGATAGTTTTGGGGGAAGTGACTAGAACATAAGGGGCTCTAGCTTCAAGCGTATTAATCTATTGGTGATAACATGATTTGATGGCATTATTGGGAGGTGTGGAAAGAGGAGGTGGGCCCTAGTCGAAAGGAGTATATAATAAAAGTCTCGCTATGAGAATTATATCTGTTTCCCAGACCTTTCTTCTCTGGCTTTCTCACTTTCTCTGTTTCTTAGCTGTGATAAGGTGAACAGCTTTCTTCTACCCTAACCTTCTGCCATGATGTTTTGCTTGACTACAGACCTATAGCAATGGAGCCAACTGACCATGGACTGAAACCTCTGGAACTCTGAATAAAAAATAAATCATTCATCCTTTAATTTAACTTTCTCAGGTATTTCATCACAGTGACAGAAAACTATTACAGTGGACATGAAATAAAAGTTTGTTGCTTCAGTCATTGAGACTTTGGAATCAATTTTTACTCAGCATTACTACAGGTGACCCTGGATAAATACAGAGATATAAAAAATGATACAGGAACATCACTCAAGAGATAGTGGTTACAGACAAACAAAGAGATGGTCAAGCATTGAATATAGCAGTATTAGTAGAGATGAACCGGAAGAGGATGGAAATAGAGATGAGGAATATTATAAAAGTCTTATTCTGATGATTGAATAGGGTACAGCAACAAGGGAGATAAGAACTGGAGGTTGGTTCTTAAATTTCTTGAATGGATAATTAGATGAATGACAATGTCATTCATCCAGAAATAAAGTAGAAAACAAGTTTACTCATTCATTCTAAATATTTAATGAGAAACTATTACTTGACAATGCATAGGCTAAGAGCTGCATGTATGATAAATAGATCACAAAATTCTTGGCCTTCATGGAATTTGCATTCTAGTTGAGAAGGTGGTCACATAAGTATAAAGATTTTTAAGTACTATGACTAAATATAATTTTAAATATCTGGTGAACTGAGTAGAAGAGTTCCTTCACTTATAGTGGTAGCAGAAGATTCTTTCTGTAAGTATCTTCTGAGCTGAGGCCTGAGGGGTGACAATGAATGCTTCTCAGGTAGATGCAGTTTTCACTACAGAGAAGGAAGAGCAATGACAAGAAGGACTCAAGAGAGGATGGAATTTGGTGTTTGTCTAGAAGGCAAATTCCTAAAAAGAAGCATGATTATGGCTGGGAAGGAGAGGTATATATTTGGCTGTGGAAAACTTTAAGATGATCACCATTTATCTAAGTGGAGATAACCAGCTAACAATCCAAGCATGAATCTGAAGTCCCAGAGGACAGGCAAAATTAAGAGCTAAAGATAAAAGCCTTTACCACACTGCAGAAGAGGGGTCCCCAACTCCCCTGCCACAGACCACATGATATCTGTCTGTGGCTTGTTGGCAACCAGGAAGCACAATAGGAGGTTAACAGTGACTGAGCAAGGGAAGCCTCATCTGGATTTACAGCCACTCCTCATCGCTCATATTACTGCCTGCACTCAGCTTCCAGTCAGCACAAGTACTGCATTCAATTCTCAAAGGCGTGCAAACCCTGCCGTGAAATGTACAAGCGAGAGATCTAGGTTGTGCTCTCTTTATGAAAAATCTAATCTTGAAGCCGCCTGTCCATGGCCTCTTTGTGGACAAAGTTGTCTTCCATGAAAATGCCTTGGTGCCAAAAATGTTGGGGACTACTGCTGACGTAGAAGGCAGTTTTAAACATAGCAGTCCACAACAGTGTTCGAGATCACTTAAAGATGAAAGAGTACGCTAATCCTAGGAGCAAAACCCAGGATTCTGGAGTATTTTTTGGACTTGTGGAGAAAGGCAAGTTTAAAAAAATGAGACTGAGAAGAAAATCTAAGAACTAAGAGAGTGAAGTGACAGAAGTCAAGTAGGTTAATGAGAATCATTGTTTATTCTCTCAGAATCTTACAACAAAACAAAATTTGTTTTTATTCTTATGGTCCGAAGCCAGGTGGCACCAGGGGGCATCGCAGGGCATTTAGTGGATGTGGTTGGCTCCACATGTCTTTGTCCTGGGGTTCAGATTGTGTGATTATCAGTTGCCTCTGAACTGCAGATCACTTAAGAGTGTGAGTAGAAGCTTACATTGCTTCTTAAGACCTTAGAACCGTAACATCCTCACTCTGCCAGCACTTGGTTGGGCAAAACAAGGTATAGTCCAGTTCAATATCAATATGAAGGGGAAGCATATTTTGCTCGTTTTTGACAAGGGTACAAAATCACATGATAGAGGGCTTGTTTTAGCTACATTTTCATGTCTTCATGCCTTTTGTTGGTGATTTTCCTTTTAAAATGACTTCCCAATGTAGTGCTAGAATACAAACACGTTGTTATGTACACAAATTCTACCACATGCCTTACAGAGAAAATATGTGGGTTAACTTCATTCAAGAATTATTATAATACACATGACCATGAGTTCAATGCAATCAGCACTGTAAGAAAACTATAGGCTGAGCGTGGTGGTGCATGCCTGTAATCCCAGCAGTCAAGAGCCATGAGTTCAAGCCCAGCTTGGGCTACATAGGAAGATCCTATCTTTGAACACACACACATAAAAGAAAAAAGAAAGAAAGAAAGAAAGAAAGAAAGAAAGAAAGAAAGAAAGAAAGAAAGCAAGCTGCAGAAACTGGTATATTAACATCTCTCACATGTGATAAAGCTATGCAACTAAGCTAAGTAACTAAATTTGTATATTTTTGAGACAATAACCAATTTAAGAAGAGAATGGTGGACAACATTGTTGTGAAGCTAAACCAAATCAATTTGTTGCTCCATTATCCAAAGTAAAGAAAATACTCAAGCCTTCTTGACTAGGGTTTAATTTGAAAGAAATTATTAGCACCCTCTCTGCATCAGCAGCGATCAGGCTGGGAGCAAGGAACCCAGGAACCAGCAACATCCTCCCATGTGCCTAGCCACCACCAGCAGGGCAGCCAGGGTGGCCGGTGGTGCTCTGGCAGGGAAAGAAGGTGTCCCATCCCTCCCATCCCTCCATCATCCCTCCCATCCCTCCACCATCCTCACCCCCAAGCAACCTGCTGATTCAGAAGAATGCGGGCTGAGATGATAGCAATTGAAGTAAAGAAAGACGTTAATGCCTGTGTTGTTTGATTGACTCTGCAGACCTAAAGCCGGTAGTCTGAGCATCTATTTAGAGGATAACAATATGTAATATAGTAATTATTGTGGATTTCCCATTGTCTTGTTTTTACCAATATCTTTCTCATTGTTTTGTTCTATTGTTTTGTTTTATTCCTTATAAAATAAATTTTAAAAAAAGAAATTATTAATAACTTACAAAATGTATATGATAAGTTTGGTATCTTTAAACAGAAACATACAGCGTACAAGGTGGTTACAGGTAGAGTCCAGGCTCTTGTGTGTGACAGGGAAAGAACTGTTAAGGGTGTACCTAATAGCAAGTGGCAAGGAGCTACATTTATGGAAGATGGTGGGAAGCTGTGCTCGGGGCAAGTCCATGCCAGCAAAAGACATGGCACAGAGAAATGGTGCTGGGGTGACAGAAAAGCTCAAGTACTGCACACTGGCCATGGCACAGAGAAGTGGCAACAGCCCCCAGTAAATCAGCTTTTCAGAATTTAGAGGCTGTACATCTCAGACCAGGCTCCTCCCCTGAATCTTTAGGTGTGATTGCCATGAATGATTGACAAGGTGCTATGCCATCCCATCACAGGGGCTCTCAACACGCATGCTTGTCCCAAAATTCACTCTGATCTTAATTAACTTAGGACTTATAGTATATACTTATGAACTCTTAATGAGGTTTGAATAGGGTGAAGGTGACTGAAGGTCAGGGTAGGGGTTGTGCTCTTGCCTAGAGCATCAGACATCTCCCAAGTTTGGTTATGCGGTTTTCTAACTCTCTTAAGACAAGGGAAGGAAAAATGACCAGAAGATGCTGCTTAAAATTAAATGGGGAGAAGTTAGTGATTCCCTCAGCCCCACTGTTTCTAACGTACTGTTAAACATTAGAAGGTTGATAAAAATGTGACCAGAAGCTTGCAGGAGGTTAATTCTGTATTCCTCCAAGAATGATTCAACATTCACTAATTAAGTATATGTGGCAAACTATGGACTAAAACTACTGAAAATAACAAGAATCAATTGTGTTCAGTTACTATGAGGTAACCATTGTCCCGAGTATTAGGAGTATAATATTAAATAAGGTGTAAAATCCCTTTCTTTTATGGGTCTTACTGTATACTGAAGAAGATACATATTTCTATGCAAAAAGACAAATAAACTAATAAACATGAAAAAAGTGTAAATCGGAGTAACAGGACAGAAGGTGGCAAGGCTACAATGGATAATAGAAGGGCTTAGATAAGACCTCCCTAATAGTGTATTTGAAAAGAGTAAAAGGGCAAGTTAGGTGACTATCTATCTAGCATTCCACAAGTTGAAAAAAAGCAAGTACAAATGACCGAAGGCAAAATGCAGATAAATCTTATTCATCAGAGACTCAGTTCCCCAGCAGGCACTAATCAATATCTTTACTGACTTTCTTATTCTTTTTGAGTAGTGTAGTACACTTATAAACAACAGAACTAAGGGAAGAAAATGGAGATCCATTTGGTCTTCTAAGGAGTGTCATAAAATCATAAATCTGAAGGTTTTAAGAATTCAATAAATCATTTCATAGTTCAGGTACACTCCAAAGAGGTTCCCATCTCAAAGCCACTAGTTAGAAGAGGTGAGACTTATTTTCTACTTTCAAACACGGCCTATTTTTGTAATTAAATATTTAATTTGATCTAGAAACAGATACTTCCAGAGACATATATATCTTATAGAGTGGTTTTTTGTTATACTTCAATGATCCTACCCTAAAAGGTTTTCAACATTTTTTTTTTTTTTTTTTTTTTGTGGCACCAGGGATTGAACTCACGACCTTGCGCTTGCCAGGCAGGTACTTAGGCTGCTGAGCTAGATCCCCGGCCCTCAACATATTTTTTAATTTTTTCTTCACCAAGCTTAAAGAAGATAAACTTGCTCTAAAGTAATATATTGATTAATTAGCATATGGTTAATTATTTTCCTTTTGTATTTTGTTTACTCTTTTATTTAATAAATTACTGTATTCACACTGTAGCCACACAATGTGTTACTTACTGATGCTAAAGATATAATCAGTCTGGACAAAATTTAATGAAAGGTTAAGCCCTGAACAACACAAGATCTAGGAATAGAATGACAATATTTCAGTTGTACTTGAAACTTCACTTTATCTGAGATGGGAGGGACAGGATGATGAATTTGCAAGACATCAAGATGTCTGGGCTCAAAGAGATCTGGATTCCTAGAGGGTTTATCAATAGCCTTCCAACTGGGGAAAATCAATTATGCAATTCAGTTTAACCACATCCAAATACAGTTTCGGAAAGTTATACTTACAACTTACCTACAAATAAAAAAAACCATGTTTTTGAAATATGCATTGTTGATAAGGGAAACTTCAAGTGATAAAACTATTTTAAAGGAAAATTCAAAGAAGAGAAAGTTATATACCCTACTAGGCAAATCATGCTGAAATAAATTCCCTAAATTAGGAAAAACTTATTTAATACTATACATAAAGTAAAATCTTACCCACAGGGCTTATTCATTTTCTCTGCTGGACAAAAGCATTTTCATTTCTACTGGACAGTAATCTGCAAATTTATGTATTTTCACACATGCTCCCCAGTCAATAGTGCATTGTCAGTCTATCAAAGAAATACTGCATTCCCTAGCACATTAAATAATTCTTAACCTTATCAGACAATGCTATAGCATAATTTTGAAAGTACATGTGGTCATTCTTTGCCTTACTTTCAAGCATTATATAATTTTTGTATGATTTTTCTTATATTCATCTATAAGATGAAGTCATGAGAAAATCCTCAAAATATTACATAAATTGGACAACCCAAGGTATTCTGTATAACAAATATGTGACAAATGATAGCAAAATATCTGACTACTAAAGTTTTCCCATCTCCCTATATACAACTCCATTGTACTGTTAGCACTGCAAAAGGAAGTTTTGGGGGCAATAGCATCAGTGGAAAGAAGTCTGGTTAACCTACAAAACAGACTGTGTATTTTTCCACTTATCAGTGCTTGAAAAGAGGCAGTGTAGAGAATCAACTTTATACTCTTCACAATAAGAGTAGTTTGAGAGACAAGTTGCTCCTAATAGGAAACAGCATCAAAAACTAAAGAAGCAGTGTTAATTTAGTGATACCTGTTAATTGTCCTCTATTTATCAATTATATTCCCACAATTCCAATTACTCTACAGATATGGCAAATGCAGCTCCTTAGGAAAGCTCCATCAGTACACATCATCTTCAATTTGGTTTAATATGTAAATGTGATTCAGTTTAAATGTTTCTTCTGCACAAATACTTTTTCCTCCTTATTACAAATACATTGCTCAGCTCACAAAATTATCTGAACAGTAAGGTACAAATAAGCCAACATTAATGTTTGCTGGTTGAAGAGATAAGCAGTTAAACATCTAGAGGTGAAGTGGAGGACAATTAACATCCCGGCCCACTCAATTATCATACAATGCCCACTTCTTCGGGAATTAGAGCTATTACAATCTGCAACTATGAATAAATGAGTATTTTAGCTCACAGAGGGTAATGCAATAGTCTTGAAAATAATCTTTTTATGGGATTGTGGTTTTATCAGTTATAGTTTAGAGTCAGAATAAACACTGACTATGTATCGAATTATAATGATTGCTGGAGGGTGCTTGCATTTGAGTTTCCCATATTATTAATTTTGTATCTCTACTCTTTTTTGTCTAATACACTCTGTGGGATAAGTCATGGCAAAAAGACTCCAGTGCACTTTTAACACTATCATCCTTAGTGAATTTTAGCTGCAAATAAATTAACTTACAAAAATTGCCCGAAAGGAAACATTTTCTGAAGTACTAGTGGCATGATGCTTCTCAATGTAAATGGATGCCCAGGACAGCACGGACTCTCTGACACTTAGCCGTGTTGAAAACACTTATGAACAGCTTAGGCAAAGCTTCAAAGTGAAAGAAAAACAGAAGAGAACACTTTGTGTGTGCTTCAGTCTCATGCAATGTAGAGAGGCATTTTGTTTGTTTGCAGTGTTTAGCAAAAATCTTCCTGGGACATTTTGACCCAGTTCTCCGAATCTTTAGCAACTGAGTTGCTGATTTTCTCTACAGCTGCCAAGGTTCAAAGGATTTTTTTCTCCATTTGACCAGCAGACTAGAGTAAAACTATATACATGGTAGTGTAAGAGAAGATTAGGCACAAAAGAAAGCCTTAGAGGACCCCAAATAGTGGACCATATGTGAAATCAAATGGGCCAGCCATTAGCGTCAGCTGTGAACATATTGCACCAACTGGGAATGAAAATAAAACATTCAACTACCAACTGTTATAATCTGTAAATAGACTAATTCCTAAGGGCTCCCAAAATACGTGCAAAGGGTGCTCATCAGGACCCCATTGTCCTGTTCACAGGTAAAGTGGCTTAGCTGTTTCTTGAAAAACATGTAAAGTAGAAAAACTGAATAAAACAAAAATCTATGTGGTTAAAAGACTCTAGGGACTTAGGAAACTGTGTCCAAAGATTACAAACAGAGGATAACGAAAGGGTAGTGAATTTCGATGCAACTTTTCAACATAAACATCCCAAGCCTAAAATTCCCCATGGTTAAAAACTGGCAACGAACCTTAGGAAATTTATAGAATGTATCAAAGCTTCTGAGAATTTAGTTTACAGCTGGCAGGGATTCACCTACCTTCTAGTTGCCTCTCATTTAATAATGTATGTGAGGAACAGATGGGTAGTGTTCCTAGGTGGACCAGGCTCTCTAGGATCGGTAGCAGTGAAAAACTGAACTTTGAATATTTAATGGTAGGGAAGAAAGAAGTCTCAAGAAATATTAGACACTGTGCATGCAATATATAGCATTCCTTTACAGATATATTTACTCCTACAGGCAGTGTTTCATCCAGTAAAATTTACCAAGACTAACCAAATATTTGGGATGCGTATGAAGTGTGATTGAAATATCCAATGAATTTTAAATTTTTAAAAATTTATTATGGGAAAAGACATATTGTTATTAATTCTCTTTAGAATATTCCCCCTTGCTTCAAACAGAATTATCACATTGTTACTGTTACTTTCTAAAGCAGTTTTAGAAGTCCTATTATGAGTCTTTTCATGAGGTATAATCAAAAACACAGTGAATGGTGCTGCCAGGTGCCATCCAGCAGAAAAGTAGGCTCTGTAAGAATGTGCTTTCACCCCTCTTATTCACCAGAACTGGCACCTGTGCAACTTCTAGCTCTTTCCCAAAGTCAAAATGACAATGAAAGATAAAAGGTTTAAATCAAGTCTAGAAATTCATGCAGCCACAGCAGTGCAACTAAGCACATGAAAGAGGACTTCCTGAACAATTTCAGAAAGTGGCAAGAATGATGGGGTGTGTTTGAAGCAAGGGAGAGTATTCTGAGGGCCATTAAAAGCAATATGTCCTTTACTG
>RJWT010026421.1:0-15821 GCA_004365215.1 Cuniculus paca | reverse complement strand
TTTAGGGTGTGGCGTGGGTGTGGGTAGAGTCGGCAACCCCAGCGTTTCTGCTTTGGAGGATTCCGTGGATGCTGGGCTCGTTTACTGGGGGTTGTAGGAAGGGGCACGTGCTTGGGGGTAGCAGCTGATTTCTTTGTGGGGACCCTGGCACACACAGGCTCACTCTCCTTCCCGACTTGTATTTATTTTAGTTTGAACATCACACTTCAGAGCAAGCGTGACGTTAACTGTCACGGCCTTCACCTCCCAGTGTTTTCCACACCACTCAGGCACACATTTCTGTCTTTTCAGCCAGAGATAAATCAGAGCGACCTTTTGGGGTGGCCTTCGTGAAACTGATGAACACAGACGGAACCACGCTGCGGGACGGGAGGCACGACCTGGTGGTGTATAAGGTGCTGCTCGCAGAACGCGGTCCCGGGCAGCCGAGAACATACTTACTCCCTTTGAAACTGCCTTCGACATCAGAATCCTCTCGAGAGCTATACGCGTTTATCTGCTAAAGTCTAGAAACCCAGCAGGTTCTGATCGTACCCACCGTGTGGTCTCCCATCCCGCTGGAGAGTGAATTGCATTATTCTCAGGCCTTGGGAAAGCATCTCACCCTGAGTGGAGAAAGGACAGCTTCCCCTGCCCTGTGTCATCCAGGACTCTCTGGGGCAGGAGGCAGCGGCACAAGTGACAGCTCTTTTGAGATGCATCTGCCTGGGGATGTTTTCCATAACATCTCCATCCTTTGTAATACTTCCAGAAGGCATAGCAAGCTACTTCTCCCTCCTTCACCCCCAGGAAGTATAGCATCGACCATTTATAGGTTCAAGAGAATGAAATCCAACTGTGTTCTATAATACAGTTATTTATTTCTGGCAGAGATTAGGCTATTCTAGCTTTCAGTTTACTACCTACTCTGTTTTCATTCTGTGAAAAAATTGCTTCTGGGCTCAGATATCACAGTGCCTGAGTTGAGGGGGCTGCGAGTATAAAGTGAGAAGGCCATGCATCTCAGCTGTGCCTGCATTGGGTCCTGGTAGAGACTCCCCCATGTGTACAGGAGAGATGAGGCCCATTTGGTGTCTCTAACCTGCTTCCTCCTCAGGGTGACAACAAGAAAATGGAAGATGCTAAATTCTACCTGACGCTGCCTGGGACCAAGCTGGAGATGGAGGAAAAGGAGCTCCAGGCTGCCAAAAACCTGGCCACCTTTACCCCCAGCAAGGACAGCACGAAGGACAGTTTTCAGATTGCCACCCTCATTTGCTCCACAAAGCTCACCCAGAACGGTAGGTGCAGGGGGGCCTCTGTGCTCCCTGGTCAGGCTCACGGGGCTGGGCCACCTGGGCCAGGTCTTGGGAGGCGGGTGCTGCACAGGTGGGTTCTGCTGCCCACTCCTCCTCATGTTCGAGGTGATGCTGGTCAAGTCACAGCACTACTTGCGAATTTCTTTGTGCATTTCCTTCCTTCCTTCAGCAAGAATCCCAGTGATGCACTCTGTGAGCAGAGGCAGCAGGATAGGCAGGTGGTAGTAAGAGGAGGATGCTGGCCAAGACAGAATCAGTCTCCCACCTGACGTGGCTGCCAGAGAGCAGGGATTCCTATTACAATCCGTATGTTCGTTCCTTCCTTTTTCTTTGTTGTTGCTGTTTGTTTTTTGAGACAAGCTTTCTGTATGTGGCCCAGGCTAGCCTTGAACTCACAGTCCTCTGCTTTAGCCCCCTGAGTGCTGGACCATTGATGTGCACCCCACCATGCCCAGCAGTTTCTCCTCCCCCTGTGTATGCTTCCCTTTTCTATTTTATCCAAGAATTGGAGAATGTTTCGTAACGTCACTGAATAGCTCAAATGAGGCTTCATTTTTATTTCTCCTTCAAATCTGATAGCAGCTGCAGCCTCTCCTGTGTACTGTATGCCGCTTGCTAGCTGTCAGCAGCTTCTGAGTCCTATGTCACACAAGGAATCCTACCGAGAATCAAGTGTGGTGGTGCAGCCCTGTACTCTCAGCACTTGGGAAGCTGAGGCAGGAAGATTGCAAGTTGGAGCTGAGCCTGGGCTATAGAGTGAGGCTCTGCCTGAAAAGAAAAAAGAAGAGAAGAGAAGAGAAAAGAGAAAGACTATGGAGTCCTATTGAGTACAGTGAGCCAAAAATTTACTGCCTTAGAAATTCTGTATTCCCTGTGAAGTGTATGTAGATGATCGGTCCCGTTGGCCTTGTGGATGACTTGGGTGAGGTACCTGGCAGGAATTCAGCCTTTAGAGAAGGCAGAGATAGACCAAACAGTTCCAGCGATGGCGAACCTTTTAGAGCTCTCCATGAAAACAAACAGCCGCTGCGGCACACATAGGTGGACCACGTGGCACATTGAAGGATCAGAGCTGGGCTGATCCTTAGAGGGGGTCAGCCGTGGCTGGCTGGAGAATAAGGGTGAGATTGCTGCTTGGACAAGCGGCTAGACCTAACAGTGAATGAGGGGCAGAACTCGTTTATCAGAAATTAAGTTGGAAAACATTATGAGCCTTGCGAAGATGTGACGAAATCGTACCGGTCACATAACTCTGGTGAAGAAGAAGAGGCAGCGTAATAAACTGATGATAGGTGTGCAGAGGGTCCAGTATTTATGCAAGATGAGTTTGACCATTAGAACCTTGATAACAATGAGAGGTTTATGTTCGAGGATGTTTCCCTGTATGTATGGTAGGAAAATACTGAATACAACCCAAGTGTCCAGTAGTTAGGATCAGTTTGAATTTCATGATTTTATTAATTTATAATTGTACAATTAAATGATAAAATATACATAGCTGGCAAATGCTCAATTTGAAAACATAATCAAGGGACATGGCAATTTTTTTCAATCATATCCCTGTTTTGTTTAAATCTGTGGGGGTGATTTTGGAGTCGGACTCCTGGAAATCAAGGGGTACTCAAGAAGAGACACAGCGTTCACTCAACGTCTAGTAGGTTATCCTTCCAGGCTGGAGTTGAAAGAACAAAGAGAACAGGGAATAAGGGTTTGCAAAGTTCCCTTTAATGAAAAGCAAGAGGAATTCAGGCAGTGGGAAAGATCGTCGCTTGGCAAAGGAGTCAGGAGTGTGGGAGCAGGCAGACCACCTGGACAGTTGTGAATCGCTCCTGGGTTTGCTTTCTTGTGACTTGATGGAAATCAGAGGAGCTGATGACCTTTATTTGGAGAAAGGAAGAGCTGAAGATCATGAATCGCCATCAACTCTACATCGGTGTTTGCAGAATGGAGAGGACAGCGCTCGCTCCCGGCACAGAGTCAGAGGCCCCTCTCCGCGGCTGAGGACCGGCGTTCAGGCTCAGGAGAACACAGGACAAACCACAGGAACTGGTTGCAAACAGATCTTATTGGTGCTTGTGTTTACTGACTCATTTAATTTCTTCTTAAAAACCCAGAACTGACTAAGTTGCAGAGAGCCGTTTGGTGCACTGGTAGACACAGGGTGAGAAGGGTTTGTAGCCCAGGAAGAGGAGCACTGGGGCCTTGCAGAGAAAGCCTCATCTCAGCTGCCTCCCAGGCATTGAGTCATCTTACCCTCCTCACCCCAGGACGAGAGGGCACTGAGATGGCCAATAGCATTCCTAAATTAATGACCACAAAATTTGTTTTTAAAGATTTTTTGAGCCAGCAATGGTAATGCACACCTGTGATTCCATCACTCAGGAGGCTGAGGCAGGAGGATTATCGTGAGTTTGAGGCCAGCCTGGGCTACATAGTGAGTTCAAGGCCAGCCTGAACAGCATAGTGAAACCTTGCTTCAAAAAGACAAAAAAAAAAATTTTTTTTTTGTAGTACAAAGGATTGAACCCTGGAACTTTGCTTTGATCTATATCCAAAGTCCTTTTTAGTTTTTTGTTGTTGTTGTTGTTGTTTGTTTTTTTAATTTTGAGACAGAGTATTGCTTAATTGCCCATTCTGGGCTTGAACTTGCTATCCCTCTGACTCAGCCTCCTGAAGTGCTGGGATTACAGGCGCGAACACTGGCTCAAAAAATCAAATTCTGCACCGGGGAGGTTGGCGCAGGGGGCTTGTGTGGGCTACATAGTGAGACCCTGTCTCCAACAACTGAAAAGGTCATTTTATGTATTTAGTGATATTGGTGATTGAAGCCAGGGCCTCAAGCATGCTGGACAAGCACTTTAGCACTGAGCTACATCCCCAGCCCTTTTTATTTACTTTGGGACAAGACCTTACTAAGTTACCAGGCTAGCATCAAACTTAAGGTTCTTCTGCCTCAGCCTCCTGAGTAGCTGAGATTACAGCCGTATGTCAGTATGCCCAGAAGAAATTAAGCTGAGGCAGGAGGATCACAAGTTTGAGCCTGGCCTGAGCAAATTAGCAAGACCCTGTCTCAAGCAGTTAAAAAGGGCCGAAGGTGTGTAGCTCAGTGTAAAGGCCCGGGGTTTCTATCCCCAGTACTGGGGGAGGGGGAACTGTGGTGGTGGTGAAGTGAATTAATTAACATACTGTATATAAATTCCTCTTTGCTCTGAATGCACCCAAGCATAGGTAGTGAGGAGGGGAGGAGTGAGCAAGGCAGCAAATGAAAGGCAGGAAGGTTACTTATGAGTATATGAGTGCTTTTCTTTCCCCCCAGGACTGGGGATTTTGCACCGAGCTCTGCCCACAGTGCACCCCTCCTCCCCCTTTTGAGACAGAGTCTTGCTAAGTTGCCCAGGCTGGCCTTATACATACTTGGCACTCCTCCTGCCTCAGCCTCCCAAACAGTTGGAATTATAGCCATGTAGCACTGTACCTGGTTGCATATCACTGTGTCTTATGTTTACTTTTTTATGATTATGATGTCATTGTTTTTAAAAAATGTGTGTTCTAGTTAGATTTTATTTCATTCTGTTTTATTTTATTTTATTTGAGGGACAGGGGACTGGATCGAACTCAGGGCTTCATGCTTGCCAGGCAGGTACTGCACCACTGAGCTAAATCCCTGGCCCCTATTTTCTTGTTTATTAGCAGTTAATTTGTTTTTTTTCTCTTTGAAAAATGAAAGAAGATCACAGGGTTTTCTCTGACAGAGGAAGGAAAAAGTACAGAGAGGGCATTTCTCGAATGAGCTACCATCAGAAGCAGTTGTCTTTAGTAGAGCCCTTGGTAGCTGTGTCCTGAACTGGTCTGGATGGCTCCTTCTGATATTTGTGGTTTGTCGTACTTCTTCCCAGTTGACCTGTTAGGATTGTTAAACTGGCGTTCCAACTCTCAGAACATTAAACACAACCTAAAGAAGTTAATGGAGGTGGATGGAGGAGAGATCGTTAAGGTATGTTCATATCTTCATGTCTAGGACTATACCTAGTACCTTATTAGTTTAACCTGTGAAACCAGTCATTGTCACTACAAGGCTCATTACCTGTATTGCTAAGCAAGTGTACTGCTATTTAAGAAAATGCTGTTTTTAGGCCTATCTGTTGACTCCTAATTGTCCCCAAATTTGTACAACATGGAGCTGAATGACCACACTAAAATAACCTCTCTTTCTTATCTTCAGTTTTTACAGGACACACTAGATGCACTCTTTAATATTATGATGGAAATGTCAGACAATGAAACGTATGACTTCCTCGTGTTTGATGCATTGGTAAGCAACTGGATGTATTACTTACTACTTACCTAATGTTTATTCTCCCACCTGCGTGGTTTTCTGCAGCTCCCTATTATAATTAATTGCCATGAATCTGCTTCCACATAAATATTTGTATATGTCATCATGATTTCTTTAGGCTAAATTCCTAGAAGTAAAATTAGAAACAAATAACTTATCTTCCAGGCCTTTATTTCTTTGTTTTCTGTTAGACCTCATTTTTCAGCACACTTTTGCTTTCTCATTAGGGAAATTAAAGGGTCTAATTAACGTAGAAGGCAGGAAACATCTTAACTCACTTCGCCCTTGTTTAGTCAGAACCTCAGAGATGTCTGTGAGCGGTAAGGCTGCAGCATGGCGTGGGTGTTCGGGTGAGGGAGGCTGAATTCTGAGGTCTGAAAAGCCCGTTAGTGTCATTAGGTGCTGTGTGCAGCCCAGCAGACAATTGAATTTGTCACACAGGACACTGAAATCCCATTCCAAGAACTGAAATCAGAACAGGGATAAGTGACGATCAGAATCTGGGAAGAGCAGAGGTGTTGGTGGAGGAAGTGGACACACCCACAGCAGGCATCATTTCCTCCTTGTGCAGGGAAAATTCTTGACTTGAATCTGAAGCTAAGCACAGCTGTGGGTCGCTCGATGTCTTGGAGAAAACAGTTAACTTCAAAAAGCGGTCAGGACAGTAAAGATGTAACGTGAGGAGAGGGAAGGTCAGGGTCAGGTTTCTGGGAAAGGAAGACTGTGGGTAACGAACACTGTAGCACAAAGTCTGCCGCTCAATCCCGGGGGACGAGAAACTGGCCATGGGCACGTGTGCAAATCCCAAATGCCTTTTTCTTCGCACACTTCTGTCACACGCAGGTACAGTGTAGTTATTTGCAGATTATGAACCTCACAGCCGTAAAAGCTAACATGTGAGGGAAGAATCAGGAGACCAGACTCTGGTGACGTTCAGGCTGTTAGGGATACTTGTGCTGTACTCGGGGTGAAAACGTTGTGGGCTATGCACGCTCTGGCAGCACCAAAAATGTCATGGGCTATTTCATTAGCTGTGTCCTTGGGTTAGACATCATTGTTCCCACAGATAGGCGTCTCCATATCCTCCTCCTTGCTGTGCTTTTATGATCCCTGACTTAAGTTATCTGTGCACAACTGCTCTCCCTTTGCCACAATAGCTCCCTGAGGCCAGGGATGCTGGTTTGTATTGGTTCATTTATGCCAGGGAGGGTGAACCTTTCAGAGCTTTCAGTGCAAACAGCACACGTGTCTTAGGTTCACCACCACTTACTCATACCATATCGCAGTGTCTGACGTGTAATAGTTCCTGCTTCTGCATTAATTAAATATAAACCACAGGATTGACCTTCGCTCTGGGATCGTACAGTAGGAATGTTGCAGAAATGATTAAGCTAGAAAAGAAGGTACCAAGAGGTTAACGTGCATCTTGTTGACAGAATGCCTGGGATTCTACGGTGCTGCCATTGATATTTTTCTACTTTGGCAGGTATTTATTATTTCGCTGATAGGAGACATCAAGTTTCAGCATTTTAATCCTGTCCTTGAAACCTACATTTACAAGCACTTCAGTGCCACTTTGGCGTATGTGTAAGTATGACTCACAGGACCTCAATGTGGTTGCATTGTTGAATTTGTGCTCCTAGGGCTGGAGTTTTGAAAAAATGCAAGGATCCTGAATTCAGTAAAGTGGCTTTGAGTGCAGAACCTGCTAAGTACTCTAACCTCTGAAAAAGGTGTCGTTCTGACCCTTCCTTCTAGATTAGTCAGTGTCTCTCTTAACAATCCAGAAACACAGTGGTTGAAGCCAGTTAGGAGCAGAGTTGAGGACAGATGGCCAAACTCAAGATCTTAGGAGTTGGAGGTCAGTGAGATCCATGTGCAGCACCAATGGGGTCAAACAGTGAATTCAACAAGACCAAGTATGACTGAAGAACAGGTCACGTTCTCAACCCTGTTCCACTAGGGCTATGTGGAATCAGTTATTCATGGGATGCAAGATTTGATTTTTCTTCTTTTTGCATAAAAGGAAGAGGTTTCTGCATTTCTTGTAGTACAAACTGCTTTCTCCTTTTGGTTTGCAAAGCCCTAAAGAGAGAAAGCAACTGACATTCACTGTGTTTCTCCCTAGAAGGCTCAGGTCATCATAGTGTGTGGCCTGTCCCCACCTCCTCCTTGCATTGCAGTGATGGTGCAGACCAGTGCAGTAAATAGCGACAGGAATGTAGCCAGGGTTGGTGAACAGTCTTGGACAGTGACTTATGCTGATTGCTGCAGGCTGACGTGCCAAGTCGGGTCACTGATCCCTGGTGTTCTTTGCTAAACCAAACAAGCGTGACAGTACAGAAACTCAAGTTACATAAAAGAGGTGTCGTATAGCACAGTCGCCAGCTAACACGGTGGCTGTGATGCCCACTGGCTGCGGGAGGTGGTGCTACACCAGCAGTAGAGATCTCCCCAGGGAGCAGCGTCATGCTCCAAGTCAGCAGCAGCTACGAGTTCAGTCCTTGTTAGCTAGGGGTCCTAGCCACACTAAGCCAACTGGGACCCTCCAAGTAGTAACAGTCTGGGTTTATCGACAACATTTGGTTAATTCCACGTTTCCTTCGGATTCTGTGATAATTCTAGAAAAGCTCATAAATTCTCAGAAGGAGAGCTCAAAATATCCAAACCTTCAAAGGTCTGAGTTACCACAAGATCAAGACCATCCCTAGTCCACAGACTGGAAAGACACGAGGAATGTTCCAAAATCCCGGACGGGGTTTGTCCATGGACATGTTCAGAACCACGGGTGTTGTGGAGAGTTGGATCGAGCTCTGCTCCCCACACGCAATGAAGTTCCCATCTGGCACTGTGTTTATGGGTCCTAAAGGGCTGGGGCAGAATGGAAGGAGTTAGATTTTAAGGTGACTTCGTAGGCTGTCACCATCTCTGCTTTCCAGGAGCATCTGAAGATGTTGGTCTTAAGTGCCAGAGATTAAAATATCCTCATACTTTGAAACCTTTCAACTCTTTCATTGCTTGATCCTTGTTTTTAAGGAGGAAACTTTCCACCATTTGTGAGCTGAGGAAGGCAAGTTCCAAACCTGCAGATGAGGAAACTAAACTGCAGAAGAGTTAGTTTGCCTGTTAAGGGCATGTTCTGAAGGATATACTGAGAGCTGCGACTCCCGCTTCCTAATGCGCCCCCTTCCCATGCATACAGCGTACCCCTCCCTCAGGGTCCCATTTTGCTGGTTGGCTTGATTCTTCTTTCTTCTTTCTTCCAGGAAACTCTCCAAGGTACTGAACTTTTACGTGGCTCACGCAGATGACTCCAGCAAGACAGAATTGCTTTTCGCCGCTTTGAAAGCCTTGAAGTACTTATTCAGGTTCATCATCCAGTCTCGAGTGCTGTACCTGAGGTAGCAGTCACCACTGTGACTTGGCCCCATCGCTGCCCTCTCCTCGTTGTTTCCCTCACTCCTCACGCTTGCATTCAGCTCTCTGAGCAGTTGGTCATAGATTCGCCACATTTCATAACTTCAGTGCAAAGGATGGTGGTGGATTGTGGGGCGCTAGGAGAAGGTCCGTGTGGAATCCTTGTGCATCCACAGAGTGCTGAGGGGTCACGGTGGCAGGACCAAGAGATGTTTGGGGTTCGGTGTGCCCTCTGCTAGAAGCCTTTTTGGAGAGGACAGCACGCGGGAGGCAGCTTCCTGTGGCCGGTACAGGGCTTGGATTTAATTCCAAGTGTGGTGGAAGGCATTGAGGAGCCTCAGTGGAAGAGCAGTGCAATCTGGTTTATGTTCTAAGTGTTCGTCTCCTCTCTTGTGTGAGAAGGGGTTGTGGACAGCTGAGGAAGGCCAGTGTCCACCTCACGAGCTGCTGCAGTTGAAATGTGGACACTGGCTCTACCTGAGGTGCAGATGGAGAGAATGACTGACTGATAGGCCAGTAGGAGCCAATAGGACTTGCTGTTGGATTTCACGTGCAAGCAGTGAGGGAAAGGCAAGGACCATAGACAACCTCAGAGTTGGGGTGCACAGAGGCGCCGTTTGCTGAAATTTGGAATACTAAGTGCCTGGCAGAACATCCAGTGAGTTCTCTTTCAGCTATATTTTGGGATACTCTAAGAACTAGCATCATATAAAGTTCTTCTCTGTTTCTGGCAAGTAAGTGAATTGAGAATTACCAGTCACCTTCTGATGGAATAATAATTTTCTTAGGTTGCCATAAAAGATACAAATTGCGTATCCCTCCTCCAAAATGCTTGAGACCAAAAGCCTTGTTGGATTTCAGAGTACTTTAGGTTTTGGATGCTGTCTTGGGGATGCGATCCAAGTGTACACACAAAATTGATTTTGGTTCATATATGTCCTCTGCACGTAACCTGAAGGTGTTTTATACAATATTGTTAGCATGCCTGCTTTTTGACTGAAACTACCACAGGAGGTCATGTGTGGAATTCTCCTCTTGTAGTATCATGTCAGTGCTCAAAAAGTTTTGGATTTGAGAGCATTTTGGATTTCGGATTTTCCGATTGGGGATGCTCATGGTATGTGGGGGTAAATGGAGGAGCCTAATTTAAATTAACTCACGCATGTATGCCTGTGTTTGTGTTTGTCCATAAAATCCTGACTTTGCTTCCCTGCTCTTGGCCATTTGGTGTTGAAGTTGCCACCCAGCGTGTAAGTGCAGGCACTGCTGCTGGGGACTTCGCTGTTTCTGCAAATTGGCCGAAGGTGTTTTGATTTCTACTTGGAGAAAAAGAATCAAATTTTGAATTGATGGACACACTATGAGCAAAAGTCAGAAGCTTTAATCAAAGCAAATCTGTAGCAGTGCAGTTGAAGACGCTGTGGTAGAAGAGACCAGCACTGGTAGTGGACAGAATGGGTGTCGCCTACTTTTGTAGGCCGAGTGGGTTCAGAACCTTTCTGGGGTAAGGAGCTTCTGTACCCATTGTCTGAAATCTCAGCTCACACAATCAAGGCTCGATTAGGTGAGATAGGTGTTGGTCTCACTAAGTCGCTGAATTGCCTAGCCTGGCCCTAAATTTGAGATCCTCCTGCGTCAGCCTCCTAGACTGCTAGGATTACAGGCATGCACACTGTAGTTGTTCACTGCAGAATGACTAGCATGAGGCTGTGGAGGTGGAAGGGAGGAGGGATACTGAGGAGAGAAGGTGGCAGGCGTGGTGTCACAGACCTTTGCTAGGAGAGTGCCTTTCACATTGGACCTTCTGCTAATGAGCTGAGAAGTCAGGCATCCAGAGCTCACCTATTGCATCAGACACTGTGACTTTCTCATGTTCTCTCTCCTGCTGGAAATGCTCATAAACACTGGCTTGGAATGCATCCCCCTACTCCAGGCCTCCCACTCCACTTCCAGAAAGTCCTTACTAATGGGCTGGTCTTCACTGACCAACTAGAGAGCCCTGTGTCAGGCCTTGCTTCCGACTGCCACCCTGCCCTTGGCTAGGAAGTACTGCCTTAACTCTATTGAGGTGGATCCTGGTGCCTTCAAACCATCTTAGGCTGCCCCATGAGTCATCTCTGCACACAGTAGGAGTGGTGCCCGGTGAGGCCACAAATCTATTTTACAATTTCCTTTAAAGATGGGAAACTCTGACTCCTTTTCTCTTTCTTGCCTTTAAGATTTTATGGCCAGAGCGAAGATGGAGACGAATTTAATAACTCAATCCGCCAGTTATTTCTCTCGTTCAACATGTTAATGGACAGACCTCTGGAGGAAGCTGTCAAGATCAAGGTCAGCTTGGGGTCCTCGTGGGTGGCTCAGTTCAGGCTGTGGGTGAAGATGTTCTGAAGACCTTAGAACTGGCCGAGGTCAGAGAGGAACAGAGCGAATCACGCCTCATGGAAAGCATGGGAGTCTTAGTAGGACTTGATGGCAAGGAAGGAAAGAAACCCACATTTTGAGCTGGGACTATAGCTCCACGGCATAAGCACCTGCCTGGCACGCGTAAGGTCCTGAGTTCAGTTCCCGGTACCAAAAAAAAAAAAATACAAATGTAACCCACATTTTAACCTTTAAGGTACATTTGTATTTTCAGCGACAGTCTGTGAAAGGTAAGCTACCCGTTTAGATATCACTTGAACAGCTGTGATAACCAATATGGGTCCCTGCTTTTACCAAACCAATCCCCCTGCTGGAATGAGGGATAATTTTCTATTTTTGGTTTGTCTTGTTTTTTGCAGAAGTAGGAAGTTACCAGTGTCTATAGCAGCAGCAGTTTGATTAAAGCGTGAAATACATAATTCCCAAAGGCCCCAGTTTAAATGTTATCATGTAGCCCTTGTTCTTTATGTAACTATGTGAGGAAGACATCAAGAATTTAACTGCCTCCCTAGAAAAACAATTCCGAGTGAATAGGAAACACAGGATTATTGAAATGGATTAACTCCTACTCACAGGGAGGACGAGGGCTGCGTCTCCTGCGCTTTCAGGAGAAGGGTTTTAGGAGGAGATTGTGTTTGGCTCTGTGAGCTTTCCTCTTCGTCCTGAGGGATCTGTGTCCAGTTCTCTGCCTAAGATCCAAGTGCAGCCCTTTTTTCCGGGATCAAGCGGTAAGTTCTGTCTTTGTCTTGCTCAGCAACTGAATTTGCTCTTGGTGCTTTTCTCTCAGGGGGCAGCTTTGAAGTACCTGCCTAGCATAATTAATGATGTCAAACTCGTGTTTGATCCCATTGAGCTCAGGTAAGTGGCACACAACCATTTGCTTCCCGCTCTAACAGAGCAGCAGTGTCTTGCTTCGCAGGGGCCCGGCTTTGTACTTGTTGTTGTTGTCCTAGCAAGGATTCACTGAGTGTTTTTTGTGCCCGGTTCTGTGGAAGTTACAAAAGGACATACAAAGCCTATCCTCGAGAGAGGTTTGCACTTTCTCTGGGGAAACCAAACGTGCAGACATAAAATTAACTCCAAAGGAAAGTACATGATGACATGTTTGCAGCCCTTTACCTAAGTATCCAGGAGTACAGTCAGGCTGCAGTCGGGGTTGGAGCGGAGTTGGAGCGGAGTTGGCCAGAAAAGGCCCCTTGCGGAAGCTGAGCATTGGACAGGCCTGGAAGGCCATGGTGGACGTGGGTGTGCTTTCCATCTGGGGAGCAGGCATGTGGGGCTCTGGGGATGTCCTGAGGCCTGGGGCTATTTCAGAGTTTTCCAGGTGAACACCACGCCCAGATCCCACAGTGGAGGAGAAGATTTGTACCAATGCCTTCGGCTTGGCAGGATGAGGACGCTGACCCTGGGCTTTCTCTTCCAGCGTGCTCTTCTGCAAGTTCATCCAGAGCATCCCAGACAACCAGTTAGTGCGGCAGAAGCTTAACTGCATGACCAAGATAGTAGAGAGCAGCCTCTTCCAGCAGTCAGGTGAGTCTGCGCCGGAAACGGCCGTGTCCTGCACTGCTGGGCTTAGCTCTGCAGCACTCTCCTGCCTCTTTCTGACTTAAATGTCAATAATGTCCTTGCCAGTTTGTCAGTACCCGAGGACCCCTGAGACACCAGGTTTAAGAAGCTGCAGCCAGTTTAATATTTCTCATAGTCACAGAAAGAGCAGAGTCGTCGTGTGTTTAAACTTGAGTTAGGACAATCGGCAGGTGGCTCATTAGTTAGAGAACTTTGTTCTCCACAGAGGAGCTCCAAAAAGTGACAAGCAAGTAAGAAAAGTAACTCTTTCAATCAGATTTACTCTCTTCGACCTATACTTAGTGAATGAACTCACCAGCCAGGAGCCAGGGCAGGCAGAGATGTGGCGCTGCGTCCGAACCCACTCATTTCTCTTCCCAAATCTGTGTTCAGTGACGTCGTACAGATGTAGTTACCTGGAAATTGGCCAGCACTATCCTTTGGGGCTTTTTGAGGATGAAGGAAGCCAGGTTACCAGTATTCCGCTGGGAGGGGGCACAAAGGAGAGAAATCTCTTATTCCTTACTCCTGTGTTATTACTGCAGTAAGGTTTCTTTTTGTAAATAGAGTGGAGCGTGTAGCCACCGAGTCTGAATCAGCGCGCTCCAGCCCTAAGCTGATACAAAGAAGAGGTCCAATACTTGGCCCTTCCTCATAAACCCAGGACTCACTAGAGTGAGGCAGTTGGGGACTTTTTTGGAAGCTCCTGTAGCCAGGTCAGGAGTCCCATAGGAGGACCTCATTCTAGGTGTGTCTCCTGGGCCTCCTTAGCAACTGAGGGTGGGTGAACCCTCCTAGTCTTGCCCTTAGTGAGGTGTGCAAAGTCAGCTTCAGGTTTCTACACGAGGGAGGACTTGAACTAGGTGGTATCAGTATGTGTTCTGGCCCTATTAATCTCTGCATAAAATTTCAAATGTTCCCAGGACGTAGTTGGAGGTAGTGTTAACTAAGCTAGCAGATGAGGAGAAAAATAATTATTAAATATCCTAAAATGCAGGTAAACTCTGCTTCTATGGATGCAGAGAAGATAATGGAGACAATAAAGGTGGGGTATTTGAGTGCAAGAGCAAATGCACACTAAATAATTTGTTTGTTTGTTTTATAGTATTAGGGATCAATCCCAGGGCCTTTACTAACTACATCTCTAGATCTCCCTAACCCCATATTTATTTAAGACAGAATCTTGCTAAATCACTAAGTTGCCCAGGCCAGGCTTGACTTGTGATCCTCCTGCCTCAGCCTTCTGGAGTGCTAGGATTACAGGAGTGCATCACCATGCCTGGCTGCACGAGGTAATTCTAATGAGAAGAAGTAGGATCTCAGTTAACAGGCACTTCTGTACTGTCCAGAGCACCTGGACCCATCCTCACAACATGTGATCTTCACGAAGAGCCCAGCAGGAAGACAATGTGTTACCCTCTACTTTCTCTAAGCCCGGTGTCTGCAAAAGCAGGACCAGAGAAATTGACTTGGGAAACTCTCTGTTCTTAGGCATCAATCCCCATCAAGTAGGAAAAGGCATTAGAAAACATTTGACTTGCTTAGTTCTTGTTGGTGCCACGTGACTTAGCATTCACATATCAAATTGTCATTTTGAAAAGCAAAAGAGGAACTGAGGTATAGCTCACTGGAAGCATGCAAGTGAGAGGCCCTGGGTCTAATCCGAGAAGCAAAAAAAAAAAAAAAAAAAAATTTAAAAGCTGGAGAAATTGTTAAATAATTTGCACATTGTTAGGGCTGGGCGTAGAGTACTTGCATAGCATGCAAGAGGCCTGTGTGTGAGCCCTGGTAATGCAAAAAAATAATTGAACAATTAAAATTGTGCTCAGTGCTGACATTCATATGCAGGAAGGGTATTTCTTAGTGCGTGTAAACCAGGGATGAGGTTAAAGTTCCATGCCTAAAACAGCGCGCTCCTTGGTGGCCTGGAGAGGCTCCTCCTCTGAGGGCTGGATCCAGAGAGCTCTGGGCAGCCGGGAAAGTCTCAGAGGGAGCAGGCAGTTCTGGATGTGAGCTGCTGTGTTTCCTCCTCAGAGTGCAGAGAGGTGCTGCTGCCACTGCTGACAGACCAGCTTAGCGGCCAGCTGGATGACTACTCGAGCAAGCCTGACCATGAGGCCAGCTCGCAGCTCCTCAGCAGCATCCTGGAGGTGCTGGACAGGAAGGATGTGGTGAGTTGTGTCATCCTCCATGCTGGTCCCTTCGCCCCAGGGAGGAGGAACTCCAAGACCTTCCTAGCCTCAGGCAGTCCAAAGCCCCAGGACTGGGGAAGCTGTGCTCGTTTTAGAGGGGCCTGGAGAGGCCAGTGCCTCCTGTGCAAGTGTGGATCCTGGTGAAGTCAGCTTGCTGCTGGGGCCCCTGTTGGTGGACTTTCTTGGCCACCACTGAGATCCCTGTGAGCACATGAAGTCTACACGTTATGCAAAGACCCTTGGAGACTTGGTCTTCTGCAGAAGCCTCCGCCCCGGTCCTCTCATACCTGATGCTAATATAAACACTTCTGTGCTTCTGAGATCTGCTTAGTTCTCTGTGACACTGCTGCTTTCTCCAGACCCTGGTGAAAATTCTGTTTTATCTTGCAACTCCTCTGTGATCTAGATTCCAACACCTCCTGAAAATATAGGACTGAGCCTGCCTGGATTTCCCATATCCTAGAGATAGCACCGCGCATGGGCCTAGCAGGCCTATAGGAGAGGCTGGAGAACGGAGCGGAATTGTGCAGTTGAAGTTGAGGGCTCAGGAAAAAAAAAGCATCTTACCATAGCCGGGCGTGGTGGCTCACG
>RJWT010026420.1:0-15827 GCA_004365215.1 Cuniculus paca | reverse complement strand
TGTGTGTGTGTGTGTGTGTGTGTGTGTGTATCAAGATACCCAATCCTATTGTTAGAGAGTTGATTGGTTTCGAATAATAAATTTATTACATGATACAATCTTTTTATAAGTCTAATTAGTCATCGTAAAGAAGAATGAATTGCTTGGCACTGAGGGCCCTACAGATATTTATAGTTTATCTGCTTCTCTCTCACTCCCTCCTACTCGTGCCCTGGCAAAGTCCCATGGTGAAATACCACCCTGGGCAGTGTCCTTCCAACAGTTACTAACAGTGGCATCAAACGGCACCTACTTTGATTCTTGCATTTGTTATTATCAAGCCTGGACACTTCAAAGTATACTAATAATCAAGAGTCAACTATGATACTATGAAGTTACAGTTCATCTATGTATGCGGACATCTAACTACACGTATGAAATTATGTGGGTGTTATAACTAGTGGCAGATAGAACAGTGCAATAAGAGACAAAATATTTTTTCCAAATATAAAAGCCAAATTTTTTTTTAAAAAATGGATTTCTAAGAGTTGTCCTGGGCCTTCTAATAATATATTTAAGACATAAAACCAGTAAAAACATATTTTCATTGAGTTTAAAGCAGTGAGAGATCATTTAATAAACTTGTATAATTTGATGGAATGGACTTTTAAACTTGAAACCAAGTGTTTTTGCTCAGGCAGACATTTGCAAAAGGGCCACAGCCCATCTTCACTCACACCCATTCTAAGACTCACTAAGTGTATGCCCATGAATGGCAACTAGTTTTTTTGAAGACAGAAATCAATTTTTTGTGGCTTCCTTTTAAAGGTCATGCATTTCATCTGGTGCAAATAATTCATACTATGCCAAATTTTTAAAAATCACTTAAAATCATGGCAAGTATCATTCCAGCACACATACTTGTTTTTCCAATATTCTTTACTTGCAGCCTCAAAAAAGTATTTCCTTTCTCTCCTACAACACCTAGCCAGAAAATACAGAAGGAAGTACAAATAAAAATTAGCTTCTAACTGTCATCTCAGCCTTCCTACTCCATAACAAGATGTAGTTCACTTGGGAAATAAAATTAGGATAAAGGTTTTCATTCTTTGTTATACTGCTTTATCTAGCAACCTAAATGGGAATTTTGCCTTCTAAGGAAACAAGCCCTATTACTCAGTGAAATGCTCAATATTTTTCAAGGCATGTGTTTTGATCCCTTTCATACAGCAGTGATGGGCTAAACATGGCCAATTTTTGTCCTTGGGAGTGTTCTTCAATGAGAACACAAGAATGCTTTATTCTTGAAATTTATTTTCCTAAGTAGATCAGGTTGAATCCTGTGTAATTTCATTTGCTACTTTCTGGCCTAGAAAACCCATCCTTCATAAGTAGAACAAAGATAAAGCCCTGATTAAATGTCACAACTAGTAAAGGCCAAACTGAGAACTGGTCATAGAAAAGACCAGCCTCCCAGGAAGTTACTTTATAACATACCTGGCCATACTGGTCTGCATATTCCTTTGTAAATACACCCTCAGCTCCAATGGCTGAACCAGCCATTCCCCCCATTTCTCTCTGATATTGTTGATGGTATTTCACCTGTATGGGAGGGAAAAGAAAAAATCAATGAATTTAGCCTCCCATGCACGGAAGAGTTAAAAACGAAAGTCTTATGCTTGGGACTAGGGAATATGTCCCAGAAATAGAAGTATTAGGTTATTACCATGGCAAGTGATAGGAAACTGAAAGAAAGCTACTTTTTGGCTCCAGAGTGCATCCAAAAGTAAACAGGAAGTTGGACAACTAGGCTCAGGTTAGCCTCATGCTTTCTCTGTAACATGGCAACTTTGCTGTGTGCACTTACATTGCTGGCTAGCTCATTGGCTCTTTTGGCTATCTGATATGCCGGCGTGATCATAGCAGGAAAACTGCCTTTCCCTCTCTGTTGTTCATAGTCCTCTGTGTATCTCACCTGAAAAATAAATTTTTAAAGAAAAAGAAAAAGAGCAGACCACATGCCAAATCCTACAATCATCGGAGGACACTAGTGGGTGCTCTACTAAGGGCTTCCCGACACCTTGCCCACCCCATCACAGCCATAATGGCATATATTTGACTTGTAGCTTGATGAACCATGAACATCTCATTTGCCTCTTAATTCCCAATACCTAGCACAGTGCCTGGCACATGGAGACACAGTGCACTAGACTGCAAGTTTAGCATATACTTGTATTGCACCTGATATGAACCAAAAGGTAGGCTCCAGCCCTTGGGGAGCTACAGTCAAGTTTGGGAGACAAAACAGCCTTCTCAATCCCAGACCGAGGCCAAGACAAGCAGAAACCATTTACTAAGGTGAAGCTGGATTTGTACTTCAACTTCTCCTTGGGAACAATACTAATACTTGGCCTACGTTTGCTCTACAGTACATGGGCTATGTAAAGGCAAGTGGCAAAAATTATTTAGAAATTCTTTTCTCATGTTTGCAGTGGCAACTAACCAGATTAATCAGCTACATTTGGCTTGCAATTCATCTGATCTAGTGTATTCAATTTAAAGACTTTTCCAGGGCCTGTGCTTGCTAACTTAGTGGACCCAACTGATCATCTTTCACATTAGAAAGTTCTTCCTGACGCTCATACAGGACTCATGCCTTCCGCATTCTCCCTCCCTCTCCCTCCAGGTAAGAAAAGAATGAGGGTCTTCAGTGAATACCACTGCATCTGGGCATCCATTGTTTCTTACGTCACTTTGAAGCTGTCCCCCTGCCTTAGCCCTCAGCAGCTCAGGGGTATCGGCAACTGTGGTGAACCTGGAGATGCGCTCATCATGCCCTTTCTTGTACTCCACCTGAGGAGGAGACAGCACACAATTAAGGTAGCACAAAGTCACACCTCCAGGTAGCTCTCCTGAAGCTGCGCCATCAGGCTACATTCAATTCAAACCTGTGACAAAACTGTTACGGTCCCCAAAGCATCAATATTAATGCGCTAAATTCAGAAGGGTGCCAGATACTTCTAGGCATTAATAAATAATGACTTAATCTCCACAACAGTCACATCTGGTGAGATTATTGACTCCTTATTTCACCCTTACAAATGAAAAGCCAAGCAACAGAGAGGTTAAGTAACTTGTCCATGACCCTACAGCTAATATATGATAGAGCCAGGATTCAAATCTCAGCATTCTGGTTCCAAAATCTGAGCTTTTAACCAACAAACTATTCCACTCTTCAGGAAGTTCTGCCGTCCAGTTAATAAAATTCAGCAATCTCAAGAAATTGTTTAGACCAGATTTTGTATGAGTTACACAGTCTTCTCTCCAAGTCGTAGATGTATGGCCCAATCAAGGAATGGAAGATAAATGATAGGAAAAAGAACACAGTTTTCTCCATAATACAGCACTAACCCTATGGTTAAAAACACTCTCTTGGATTTTCTCCCTGTGAACTGCAGGGCTTAATGATAAAAGTGAACACAATCAATGGTGAATAAACATTGACACACTCACTTGGCTGGCCAGCTGGTTGGCTTTCTTGGCTCTTTCATAAGCAGGTGTGATCATGGCTGGAAAGCTCCCCTTGCCACTCTGTTGCCCATAGTCTTCTGTATACTCCTGTTGGCCAGAACCAACCACAGCATAAGAACAACATGATATACAGGATGAGACTGTTATGGTTTGTGTCTAGGTGGCCCCCCAAGCCTCATGCAGTCATGGAGGCAGCTGAATCTAACATTGTGATGGGTTCATTGTCTAGTGCTGGGATAAGCAGTGTGAATACTGCACCTGCCCAGGGGTGGAGCCAGCATACTATATAAGGGAAGGAAGAAGGCATGTTTTCCCTCTCTCTTTTTTTTCGCTTGTTCACTCTTATTGCTTGTGGGCTGCCATAAATGACTGCCCTCAGCTACACCACCCTGCCTTGGAGCCAGCTGAGTATGGACTGAAACCTTCAAAAACTGTAAGAAATAAACCTTTCCTTCCTTCATGTTGGGTGTCAGGTATTTAGTCTCAACAACAAGAAAAAAATTAACCAAGACAGAGACCTACTAAAACTGCAGTGAAATTGGATTCATTGAGTGCTTGGCAACATTTCAATCACCTGGAATAAGTTTGATAATGATATTCAACTGACAATCTGAATAACACCATCAACACTGAAAAACTCATACTCTCCAGGTCAGAAGATATACTCTTCAACACTTTTAACAGATTTTGTGAATCCTGGCACAACCCCACCAGTATCCTCTGACTCCAGGCTTGTACAACAATGTAACAATGCAAGAGACTACTGTGACTCATCCACTAGAGTCAGTTCTGTAACTTTGGGAGCAAAATATCTTATTCATTCCTCCTCACCTGCAGATGATTAGTTTTCCAAAGAAGAAATATCACCTTGGCATTTGTGTTTCCATTACTTTTTTTCCATTTTTTAAGGAAAAGTTGCCTAGATGAACAGTATTTTCCAAAGTAGATTTTTGAAAATGTAGATGTGTGGAGAGAGTCAGAGGGCATGTGTGCAAATGGCTAAGGATTTCTGCAATCAGGCTAGAATTGCCTTCCTGCTTGAACACTTCCTAAGGTCTCTCTGACAGTTCTGGAGGTCAATAGTCTCTCACCTCACATGGTTTTGATCTCTGTTTCTGTCATCACTTCTCCTTTCTCTGACTCTGACCCTTCTCCCTCCCTCCCTTGGGCCTACCCTAAGAATCTTCAATCTTCCTGGCTCAAGATCCTTAACTGCAAATTCACTTGAACATGTAAGACATACACAGATTCCAGAGATTAAGACATGGGAAACTTTAGAGGGAGGGGCAATATTTTGGCTACCACAGTCTTAAAAATATAAGAACATTTAAGCTAATTGCTGAATCAACTGTTTGAAGTACTTTCTAATGTCCTTACCTCACCAAGAGCTTGTCGAGTCTCAACCATCCTTACGATTTCGGGATCTGGCAGAGACCCTGGACTCCAGACATTCCCTTCCCCATATCCAGGCCAGTAGCCTCTCTATAAAGGAAGTAAAAAGAGGCATACAAATACACACCCCACACATTGGGTTGGCAAAACCCCAAATACTACCCCATACTCCCAGCAAAACACATAATGTTATCAAGATATTCTCTACACTATTATACATTTTAGCTAACTAAAATGTTCATTCCTCCAGACTAGAAAATGACCTAAAATCTTAAATAATTGAACTTGCTGAGATTCACTGATATTACAGGAAAATTCCCAATAGAATTTAACATTTCTTTGCACATCATTGCACTGAAATTTGGCACAGGAGAAGTCCCTGTAGACAGGCTGAGATGAATCAGCATTATTCAGCAAACTTCAAAATCCTATTATCTATTATGTGCTCAGTAACTGACAATGAAAATGGAAAGTAATTTCACAGTTTCTATGAAAATCAAAAAGGTACACACTCTTGGACCCAACCATCTCATTTTTTATTATCTATTCTAGAGAAATACCCACTTGTGTCTGAAAGAGGACATAAACAAGTGACAATTTTGCAAGAGAAAAACAAACAAACAAAAACTTTGCAAGTGAAAATATAATGGAACTACTCCTGTTCAATAATAGAATAGTATGTGACATCTGCTTTATAATGGCTTACATATGGGTGTTCTCTCAAAGCTTCATGTGCTCATAGGTGGGGTTTCAGGAACATGAGTGTGTGATACCAGATCATGGGTACTGAATTAGTTCACTGATGGGTTTATAGCTGAGTGTGATGTTGGGAGGTAAAACCTGGTGAGATGAGGTGGGTCACTGTGGGTGTGGCCCAAGGAAATATATCCTTCCTCCTGCCTCGATGACTCCTCTGCTTCCTCCCTGCCACACCACGCACTGTTTCTCCTCTGCTATGGCCCTCTGCCAAGCTGTCCTGCTTTGGAGCCAGCCCACAATGGAACAAAACCTATACAAACTGTGAGCTAAATAAACCTTTTCTCTTTAACTTGTAAGCATGGAGTATTTTGTTTCAGCTACAGGAAAGTAACTATGACACACTCTTCGCAGTGCATCCACGGTACACCCATGGGTACACTTAAAAGGATGCTGATGTGGAACTATCTCCAAGATATTTGTTGAGTGAAAACCACAAGCTGTAAAACAATCATACTGTTTCAGGGCCGGGGATCTAGCTCAGCGGTCTAAGCGCCTGCCTGGCAAGCGCAAGATTGTGAGTTCAATCCCTGGTGCCACAAAAAAAAAAAAAATGCTGTTTCATGAAAAACAACAAAAAAAATACAATTTGATAGAAAGAAATATACATATATAAATAGCAATAAAAATAAGAGCCAATATTTCTTATGCCTCTCACTATTCAAATACTTTAGTATCTATTTTTCTAATCTTCCCAAAAACTGAAGGAAAGAAAAGTTAAATAACTCAGTCGGGATCCCTCACTAAAGGTAGTAGGTGAGCCCAAACATAAGCACGAGAAAGTTAGACGTAGAGAGAGAATAGATAGATGATAGATAGATAGATAGATAGATAGATAGATAGATAGATGATAGATAGATAGATGAAAAAGTCTAGAGGATACCGACAAGATGGTAATAGTGAGGGATCTGAGATAGGAGATAGTGGATAAAGAGTTAGTTGTGTACTGTTAGGATTTTTTTAATGTAAGAAAAATGCAAGTATTATGTATATAATTAAAAATTGATGACTGAGGAATTTTAAAAACAAGGGGCAGGGAGTGGTGGTGGGAAAAGTCAGGGACATCCCGGAAGCTGTGTGTGACCAGCATGGGCAAATTAGGCTGGAAGAGGCAAATGTGGAAGAGGGAAAGCCAGCAGAGTCCCAGAAGGAATGTGGGGATCAGGATCAAAGGTCTGGGGCTGAGTGAAGTGTAAAAAGGATGCCATGGCAGTATTGGTCTTGAGTCCGGAGGACTATTCCCAGGGACAGCAATACAGTGGTTGACAGGACAAGACAATGAACTTGAACTGGAGCAAGTACAGTTCAGTACTTTCTAGAATGCATTGATAGAGGTCTCCTGTCGATAGCTGGAATTATAAACTGAGTAAAAGAAAACCAAATTTGATTTTACCAGAAGTACATTTCATTTCCATAGCATATTGCATAATATGAGCAATATATTTCACTTGTTTGGTGTGTCATCCTTTCTTATCTAAACCCATTTATTACCCTTTTCTCACCTCTTCCATCAGTGGCTGTCTGTCAGGTACACTCAGCCCATCTTTGGATTTCACGTCCCATTGAAAAGCGGATTTAAAGCGCTTATCATCTTCTTGATCATTGATCTGCACGGAATGATGTTAGTAATGTTTCCATAAGAGAAGAGAAGGAAAATTAGTCAATAATGCATAGCTCAATCTGGAGGGTCTTTTCCAAGTTTCAACGCAAAGCATCTTCACTGCTGCATAAGGCACAGTCTGTTGTCAGTACTGCTGGGTTTCATCTGGGCTGCCAGCCAGATAGCACATACTGAGCTCTTGCTGTGTGCAAAACTCTATTGAGTAGTGTAATTAAAACAACTGAAATAAAGTCAACACACTGCACCAAGTGTCCAGGCTAGAGTCACCTCAGAAAACAATGCATGTTATTGTTCTTCACTTTAGTCTGTGTAACTGCATCAGCTGGGGAGTTCACTAAAATTCTGGCTTTCCAATTTCATGAAGATATTCTCCATATGCTTATATAACTTTACCTTTCATATCTTGATGTGTGATATACTCTGAGTTGATTTTTGTGCACCTATGTGAGGTAGGAGTCAAGGTTCACTTTCTCCATATGAACATTCAATCTCCCTAATACTTTACTGAAAGATCATTCTTGCTACACTGAACAGCCATGGTGAATTTGTCACAATTGAAGTGACTCTATATGAACAACTCAATTTCTGGGCCATGTATTCTAGGCCACTGGGCTCTTTGTCTACTTTTGTGCCAATGCTGCACTAAGTACTGCTTTTGGAGCAAATCATGAAGTCTGAGATGCTAAATTCTTAAATTTTGTTCTTCAAGATTTCTGGGTACTCTAGAGTCTTCATGTTTTCATATCGATTTTAGAGTCAATCCTCCAGTGTCTACAAAACACATTATGATTTCAACTGAGATGGCATCAGGTAACATAATCACATCTATGTCACATACATACATTGGTCAATTTGAGGTGAACTGCCAGGGTAACATCTTCATGACTTGGGATAGGGAAAGATTTCTTAAAGAAAATATACAAAGACTAACCCTAAAGAAAAACTTAGAAAGTTATCAAAATTTATTAGGTCTGAGACGAGACCCTTTTATACACTGAAGTTTAAATCCTCACCTTTATAGATAACAAGAAAACAAGACAAAATGTAAACCCAGAATCATAGTTCTCTATCATTTTCTGTCATTGAGTTCCAAGGCCTGATATGGATAATATTGCTTAGGGCAGCTCTAATCTGGATATTTTTAAATATATAAAAGAATTCTTCGCAATCATTTTTCCTTGCCTTTTGGGAGCATCACATAGACAGAAGTCAGGACCTCTGATATTTAGGGCCATTTAAATCTTTGTAGCAGGGATTCCTCAAGTACTGAAGGATGTTTAACAGGCTCCTGGATTCTATCCAGCAAATGTAAGAATTTCCCCCATCCTAACTGTGGCAACTACAAATGTTCCCAGATAATCACCAAATGTCTTCTGGAGGTAAAACCACTCTCTTAGAGAATCACATACTTAAGGAATTCTATCCCACTTCCAGGAAATCATGGCTGCCCCTACTGTGCAAATCTGCCACCCTAGAGAACTTTCTGCAGAATCATGATTACACTGAGCAAAGAATGAGTGGAAAAACCATAAATTATTGGTAATGTTCACATTAAGGGCAAAAGTTCTCTCTCTGAGTAGATGAGAACATATATGTTTTATTCTAGAAAAATTCTACTCACATTCTCTAAACAAGAAATTCTGTTTTAGTAAACACTTATTTTTCAAAGACTGACATTTAGGGAACAAAAAACATAAATCTGTGACAAATGCTAACTCAAAGTCTTTACTTTTCTCTATTGTCACCTTCAGTGAAGAATGCCTTCCCTTCATTTTTTAAAATTTTGTCACATGCACAAGGAATTTGGTTTTCCTTCAGCAGGCAGTCTCTCAGAGATACAAGGGGGTAAAAAGTGTAATCCATTATACCCCCCATCACAATTGTAAGATCCAGGGCCAAGAAGGGGCATGGTTGTCCATTTCAGGTTTTCCCTTGTGGGAAAGGAGGTGAAAGGGATCTCAGTAGTCAATTGTTTGCTCATACACACATGTACTTGTATAGGCCCACATCATATACACACCTATATACACATACATACATACATACATGTATATGTCACACACACACATACACACCAACACATGTTCACATACCATGTGCACACATGTATGCATGTGTACACATACACACATACATACACATAGTCGCACTATAGACACCTTATGGATACCATGCACATACATAAGCATATATGCACATATACTATGTACACATCCAATATATACAGATGAGTACACACATGTATACCTGTGCACATATTGCATGTACATGTATGTGTGCACACACATCTTTACACCTGCATACACACATAAACATACTCCCCTTATGCACACACACATACATATATGTGTAGTCACATGGTCACATAGATATAAACAAATAGACACACATAGGCCTCCTGGGAAGTTCATTATATTGCTGATGTTTGGAAATAGAACCAGTGATAATCCAAGTCACATGCAAGGTTGGACCTGTCATACACAGTTAAAAGAAAGTGAGTTCACTACTATCTCAAAAAGAGGTAAATACTGTATGGTCTGCCACATGATTGTAAGGTGGACTTGCCAGCTAAGGTTTAAGATCGAGTGGGATGGTAAAGATACCGTGGGCCTTTCCACAGAGAATGGAATGCTGCAAACAGCATTTTGATGTATGAGTCCAATTCCTTTTACACAAGTGCAGAAACATCTAGATACATAAAAACATGGAGAAGTGCTTGTTTGTTTCTGGAGAGTTTGCCAACCCTGTAGGTATATATATAAGTGTGCCGGTGATATGAATTGTGCAATCGAACAAATCTAGAGTTGCACCTAACGAACTGAGTGAAACAGGACAGGTTACCTAACATCGCCGAGTTTCAGCTTCCTCAACTGTAATGTGACAACATTCAACAGAGGGTTCTTACGTTGAATAAATGAGAAAACATAAAGACCTCAGCAGAGCATTTAGCACTCAGAGAGCTAAATTCAGTATTAATTGTAATTTCATGCACCTGCCCTCAACCATCAAAAGATAAAATCGAATTCTAAAAGAAATAGCCTTTTTAGTAACCTAAAACTGTTTATGAATTTGTTAATTTGTTGTTTTTTGAGGAACTAGAAAATGGATCCAGGGTCTTCTACTGAGCCACATCCCCAGCCCTTTTTAATTTTTTTTTTTTTGAGATAGTCTCACTAAATCACTAAGGTACCCAACTAGGTTTAAACTTGAGATCCCTTCTTTCTCGGCCTCCCAGAATGCTCGGATTACAGGTGAGTACCACCTTTCCCAGCTTGCCTGTGAACTCTCAAAGCTTGTGAATCCTTAGAAATAGATGTGTAAGCTAATCTCTGACCTCAAGTTTCCTCACCTGTACAATGGAATAATAACAATACCTACTTCATTGGGTTGTAATGTATATGATAGGAATGTGTATGGTGTGATGTAAGCAATTCTCTAATAAATGCTATACACACTTGTTAAATAAAAATAATAATATAAACTGCTCATTTAACTTAGTGAAACAAGGGACTTGAAAGAGCTCAGCATATGGGCAGTAGTTCTATCTGATGCCCATTTTCTCAAAGAGGAGAACAGCCCAGCAGGCAAGAGTGAGTGTAGGCTGGGTAACTTCAGTGAGGGAATCCCAGGGGATGAGAGATTACTAGACAGCCCTCCATCTCCTGGGTAATTTTCTAATTTTAGAACACTACTAAGCTCCATCCCATAAAGCAACTTCTCCCTGGATCTACGCAAAAAAAAAAAATTGCTCAATGATTCATCATTTTAATAGATGCCAGAGTTCAATCAACAGCTAGTTATTTGACAAGACTGTTGATTTTTCCAGAGATTGGATTTATCGATATGGCTTCTTTGTCTACTTCTCATGCCAACTCCCCACCTCCAAAAGCAAACTTCATTTCTAAATCAAAATACATATATATGTTTGACCTAGCCCTACCTGACTTGCAAATAATATTGAGAAACTACTGAGTTCAGAGAGATTTGAGAGTATGGAACTGGAGGTTTTTAATTTTCTCTACCAAAATATCACAGAGGAAAGAAAAGAAGGGTCTTTATAATATTTTTCAACCACATAAACTTTGTTTTATGTGGTAAGCACCTCCCATATGCCAGACCTATTTATAAACTAACATCAGTGTGTTCAGAGCCAGCCAGACACAGATTATATTAGAATCGAAGACTTCGAGTATGGAACCTAGCTTGTTCTGTGTATCGTCTAATGTAGAAGGAGCACAAGCAGCAACATTTGCTACTTAAATACATTCTGTCCATGTGGAGGAAATAAATCGGTTCACATCAAGACACTTAGAAACCTAACAGGTGCCTCAGCAAAGGGATTTTCTTTGAAGGCTATTTCGAAGTGCAAAAATGACTTACCCCACCCATGGCTCCCGGAAACGTCTTCACTTTTAGATTTAATGGAGTGTGATAGACACTAGTGAAAGTGTTGTTCTTGGGGTTATGGCTACAAAAAAAAATATAAACAAAATTTAAAATGTACTTCATCTGAGATGATTGAATAGCTCTTCTTGTAGTTTTTTTTAAAATCAATAAATGTAAGATTTAATAATTATATTCAAGATTTTCCAAGCAATGAATATTACAGGAAAAATAAATAAATAAACTAACATATACTAAACTTAAAGATCAAATTTAATTGGATATGATCACTGGAAAACTTTGCAGAAAATAGAAAAGAATTTGAAGATTATCTAAAAGAAAAACTTGGAAAGCTTCATATGCATAGCTATGGAAGTTATATTGTTCTGGACAACATTTAATAATTTGAAGCTCCTTACAGTGAATAGATTTAATCATTTATTAAAAATTTGAAGATTTCTTTTTATGGTATAAAATTCCACATCAGCTGTCTTGAATAAGTGAACACTTTGAGGGAACATTTCTTGGACTTAACCATAGAGTATTTGATCTGAAACTTTAGTAGGCTATTTGTTGAAAAACAAGCAAGACTCAAGAGGTCAGGAAGGGGTCATTGCACACTTACGCATGACAGTATGGCTTTTTCTGGTGACTCACAAAGTTATTAACAGATAGCATCATCTTACAGACTTCACAGTGAAAACACGCTTTATGCCATATCTAGAAATCACATAGAAAAGATTTAATGATTACTTATCTTTCCCCAGACCCTAGATGGTTATGTGTTTTAGTGTAAAAAAATTTTGAGATTTAGCGATTGTGATGTAAAAAATTAAAAACCACATGCACAAATATAATATGTTAAATAAATGGGTAATTCCTCTGAGGTAACATAGACCTAAAAATGATTAAAACCTAACAAAGGTGTGGAAGTACCACTTTTTCTTGTGGTTCAAAAAAGAATTCCCATATCCCTATGTAAGAAAATCAATTCCCATGTTTGTTTTTCTTTCCACAAACTAGTAACTGTCTACTGACCTGATCTATACAGCTGATCTTCTCTGCAGGATAAACCCCGTAGCCACACCGAGAACAAGCCTGCACATTCATCTTGGAGTCTGAAGACAGAAGACAGAGAGAGACCACAGGCAAGAAATCCAGGAAAAACCACCAAGCTGGTTGTTCGAGTCTCCAAAATCCCAACCACGACTAAACTAGATTTAATGGAGTGCCCGGTGGGTGCCCTGATCCTTCAGAATTCAACTTCCACTTTCCTTTGCTGACCTTCTGGTTGGAAGTCAGCAGCTGGTTGGTTTTTAAAGCTGCCACTTACTCCAGAGACTATTTTGGCCATTCACTCAGTACGCATGCGTCTGGGAAGTAAGGTGGAGGTATTTCTAGCTGACATGCTTCTCTAAATAGAAAAGTGAACTCACAACAGCATCGTGTGTATGTGGCTAACCAAATTCTGCTGCATGATCAGCCAGCATGTAGTAGTTGAGCACCAGCTGTGATCATAACCCAGGAAAAGAACCTAAAGGATACACCATGCATCACCCAACAATGGAAATAATAAACCTGGCTGTAGGCACCCTATGACTAAAGCAGACAGGCCAGCTCCCAAAATACAGAAAACAAAAAAGTAGGATTGATTCACTCTTTCAGAAGGGTAAGCATGATATTCAAATTTTAGCTTTATCTACTAAAAATGTTGACAGCAGTGAAACTATAAACTTAGATATTAGTTTGTATTTAGCTTCTATTGGAATGCAAAAATAATAACAAATAAGAACTGTTGGTGTGTTGATGTTTGTGTATTATCCTAGAATGTTCCAAAAAGGCCTTTCTGCTTATTCCCTTGCACCACAGCCCTTATCAAGGGTGGATTAAAGGCGATAATCTTTCTTCTTGGCTTCATGAAGCTCTCATTGCCTCAGTCTCTACTTAAATGTCACTTTATCAGTTTATAGGAATACTTCATATAAAATGGTAACTTATCCATCCCCAACCCAAGCTCATTACCTTCTCTTTCCTCCATCTGCTTTTCATTTTTAGAGTAGTTATTGCCACCTGAATATTAACTATTAATGTAGCTATTTTTAAAGATCACATTGCCCCTATGAAAATATAAGTTCCACCAAAAGAGGCCACTTAGTCCTTGTTGTTGCTTTTTTATTGCTGGGGCTTAGAACAGGGCCTGGCACTTGAAAGGTACTCAATAAGACTTTATTGAATTTATGAAATAAATGTAATACACCAAAATGCCTGGAGAAGACAGGAGTGAAGTCATGGATATCTATATACTCCCTATAGGTGAGTACACGCCCATATCCAGTATTTCCAGATATTCTGATTTTTCCAGAGAAGCTAGAAATCTGAATTTATGAGATAATTTTGTTTTATATAACACTGAGAATTAAACCATTAAATGAGGCTGTGGGCAGTATTTTTCTGGCAAGCTACCAATTTGTGACCTTTGTCCTCAATGCACTCTGTTTAGGTAAGGTGTCCCCAGGTGGGGTGGAGAGAAATCTGTAGAATGTTTGTGCTATGCTAGCGTAGCCAGGGGAAGGAAAGATCCTAGAAAGAAAATGAAGAATCACATTCACAAGAGACTAAGGGCAGGGCCAGGCCTGAAGTTCTCCCATTGGGGACACAAGGCTGCTCTCCCCGTTCAGGGAGGGAACTTGAAGCGAGGACTCCAGGCTCAGCCATTCCCATGAGAAATGTGACCAAGGCAGCAGGACTGCTACCAACCTGAGCAAATGGGGACAGCAACTCTGGATGGTTTACTCTGTACCAGACTTCCCAAACCTTACCTGGGTGTTGGGTAGGAATCCCAAAAATCACTGAGAATAAACTTCCCCCTAGTCTAGAGGGCTGAGCAATCATGATCACTTTCACTGAAGGAAAGGGGTACTTAACATTTCTTCCCTGCCAGAGGCTGTGCTTATTGTGATTCCAAATATTGAGTAAGGTGACTCAAGTATTGTGATCCTTTTCTCTGTCTTTCTCATAATCCAAAGTTATATTTGTAATCCCATTGAGATGTTATTGGAATCCCAGCAAGTTAATTCCAATCTACCACCTCCAGTGCAACCCACAGTGAGAGTAAAGACACCAAGACATACTCAAAATTAAGGTCAGCCAAGGGGTCCTAAGCTCAATCCCCATGAGGATGTGCAGACCAAGTCCCTGATCCAAGGCCTCTCCTAGAACTTATTATCTTGTGAAGAAGAGGGTGGCTTGAGGATGAGTGACAGTGAGAATGGCGGGAACTCCATGAGCAACTTGAGCTGGTAGCCAGGTGGGGAGAAAAGCATCTTTGCAAAATTCAGGAAGAATGACATGCAGAACGATCAATCTGTATAATTCAATTAAGGTAGCAACTGAATTGTTTTTGGAGGCTGTTTCTTCAGTTTCTGATATGCAAACTTTTGTGCCCTGGGGACTCATAGCCTGTTGATTTCGAGGCTCATACCCAGTTGACATTCCTGGAGCTGACTGGCTCTGCCATCATGATGTGCTCATATCTTTTACAGAGAGCACTATTTGAGGAAACAGGAGACTGTCTGATGGCTTTAGAGATTACATACCAGTACCTCAGCTAGCTTTATTTGCAATGCTTAGGGCCAACTGAAGAGAGAAGAGAATATCATAGTCAGCTCTGTACTTACCAGTATATGGAAATAAATCTTCATATAATTGAAGTCACAGCAATTGTTCTGCATTCAAGGGGAGTCACTCAAATTGTCTCCTACAGTGCTTCCAGGCTACAGCTGCCTCAACTTCTCAGCTATACTTGTGACACCAAGGGTTACTGAAATGAAAGATATTTAATTTGACCTGTACCATCACTTCTGTTTCATTAGATATCAGAAACTGAGGGGAGAAATAACCCAAGAAAACTAGAAATGGAATAATTTAAGGGACTAGGAGCAAATACTCAAGGCCAGGGCAAGGAGACAAGGGCCTCATCTGTTGGACAGATGCTATGGTTTGAATGTGTCCCCTAAAGTTCATGTGTTGGAAACTTCATCCTCAGTGCAACTGTTGGGACAGAAGCATAGTAAGGGGTGAATAGTGGATTAATGTGTTCATCGGGGGAGTGGGCTGTTATAAAGTGAGACTATCTCCCTCTTGCTCTCTCCCTGTTTCTCTTTCT
>RJWT010026419.1:0-13530 GCA_004365215.1 Cuniculus paca | reverse complement strand
ATGTGATTCAAAATATTTATAACACAGCAAATCAAGATACTCATAGTTTAGGAAATACTAAATATTTAAATCAATATTTATAAGATAGAAGTGCAAAGGCATTGACAGAAATATATAAGATGTTATGATAAGGGAATGATATCAGCAAGATGCTGGAATAGAAAGTCCCAACCATCATTCCCCCAAAGAAACAGCAGTTTAGCCAATATGTAGCTAAAAGTATAATTATGAGAATCTTCAATCTGGTTAGTAATTCAGAAAAGAATAAACAGTGCATTAAATTCTAGAGGAATGCATTGAAATGAAAAAGAATAATTTCTCTTCACCAGAATGTTTCCTCCCTCAAGTCAGCTTTGTTTGGAACAGGTAGAGAACACCCAGCTCATGACTCCTCCCTCACAAAGAAAGAAAAAACAAAATATAAGTCCTGTGTACTAGCCTCATTTAGAATGCAAATAGAAAGGGCATGGTTAGGATGTCAGGGAGCTGCTAAGCACAAAGCCAGTTCTTGGGTACTTTAATGTGTGCAGCAAAGATTTGTGTGATTAGCAAAAGGTGTAATTTGAGGCTTCCTCCCCACTAGGGATCAAGAGGGATGGGACATGCTTCCAATGTTCCAGGATTTCACAGGGCTGACCAAGGGAAAGTCTTCTCTATCTTTTCTCTCATGAAACTCTTCAAGTATCCAATACAATCTAAATATCTAAAAGTCACTAAGAAAAAAATAGACTTAGAATTGCATGACTCCACTTGGCACAGTAGCTCCCCGCCTCTCAGTTTAGCATGGTATAGTCAGGAAAACACTGAGTCCAGGATTCCCCTAGAAAGGGAAAGAGAACCCTAAAACATATATCCAATGTTTACAATTGTATTGAGTTCTCTGTGAAACTGGTTTCTCCGTGGTCTGTCTCAGTGTTGACCACATAACATACAACGTAAGATTAGGTCCTCAAGTACAACAAAGAATAACAAAAAGAACCAAAAATGATTGGCATGCTTTTGCTTGAAAGAGCCCGTAGTATAGCAGAGAGGCACCAGACAAATGCTTAAGAACCTGAGGAAATAATCAAGAATAAAAATGAGTTTAAAAAGAGAGAGAAAGTTTAAAACAAATGTTGGAGCTGAAGAGTACAATATTCAAAGTGAAAAATTCACTAGAGAGGTTGAACTGCTGACTCAATCAAAGAGTCAAAAGAATTGGGACACTTAAAGACATGTTATTTAAATTACACAGTCAGAGGTGCAAAAATGATTGAAAAAATACGTGAGTATAGCTTGAAGAACTTATGATATACTTTCAAGCAGACCAATATACTCATTTTGTGAATTCCAGAAGTTGAAAGAGAAAGGGTCAAATGATTATTTGAAAAAACAATGTCTGAAAATTTCCTAAATGTGAGGGGAAAAAAATGCACATCCAGATACAAAGTCCCCAAAGTCACAAAGAAGGAAATAATTTATAAAGCAGAAAGGAAAAAGTAATTGTAACTTTTGTGAGACTCCCTTTCAACACCATGAATATATTTCTCAGCAGGAAACTTGCAGGTCAGAAGGGAGTGATGTCATATATTCAAAGCACTGAAGAATGATAAATAATTAAAGCAACTGAAAGAAAAATAAAATCACAATAAAAAATTCTGTATCTTGTGAAATTGGCCTCTCTTAACCTGTGAAGGAGAGGTGAAAGACTAGTAATATTTTTTAAAGAAATTAGAGAAGACACAAATAAAGGGGAAGACATGCAGTGTTTATAGGTTAGGAAACTAATATTATTAAAATACCAATACCATCGATTATGGTTTATATCAGGATGTTTCCCCAAAGCCTCTTGCACACAAAAGTGAGGTTTTAGAAAGGTCAGTGGATTATGAGGTTATTATAGCTAAAGCTGATGTTAGGAAGTTGGGTCTTGGTAAAATGTGGTAGATTTGTGTGGATGTAGGCCTGGAAGAGTTTATCTCTTGATTCTACTTGATTCTCTGCTATTCCACCACCATGGAATAAGCAGTTTTTTATCTGCCATGCCTGTCTGCCATACCTTTCTGCCATGGAGTCAACTAACTATGGACTGAAATGTGAAGCAAAATAAAGTTCTCTTTGCTTAGTTGTGAATGATAAGTATCCAGTCTTACTGATAAAACAGTAGCAAAGACAGATTTTTTGTACTGGCCAAGTAGGAGTCATTCATGTGACTACTACATGATCATGTGATTTAGGAATCTTTAGAAATGCTCATGGGAGGAGTTTGGACAGGCTTAAAGGTGTCAGCTGGAGAAGCCTAAAATGCTGTGAGCCAGGGTTGATGGAGTATAGTGGTTGAAGCTCACCAGAACAGAATGCTGATAAAAAAGCATATAGTATAGAACAGGCTTAAGTGTTTTCAGTCAGTATAAAAAGACTCCATTTCCAGTTTGACTCTAGGCCATTTATGCTGCTACACTTGGGCAGAAAATTTGTCTACATTTCACTCATGCCCTGAGGCTTTTTTAGGATACTGAGATTAAGTGTGACAGCCTAATCAATCTAGTGAAAAAAATTTCAAGGCAGCTCAACATTCAGACTGTGCCATGGGTACTGTTTGGGAATTTTAGCCAGCTATCCATTGCCAATCAAAGGACCAGGGACATGACTCAGTAGTACAGTACCTACAGGGCAAGTGCGAGGCCCTGAGTTCAATTCCTGTTACCAAAAATAAAAAGAGAATCAAGAGCAAATGGCACAGCTAAGTGATTTTTAAAAGTTTTAAGTTTCTCCAGAAAGGAAGATTCTGTGAAGTTGGGGCCTGCAATATTGAAGCAGAGGAGAGCTTGTTCACTGAAAAGATTAACATTAAAAAGAAACCAAGTATTTTGAGTCAGAACTATGGGAAAGATGCTTAGAGGGTATTACAGACACCAACAAGACTCAGCCCTTCACAGGTTCAAAATTACAAAAGTTAAAGACTTTGCTTTGAAAACAGAGGCCCAGGGTACAATGTTGGAGAACTTCCACCCAGAAAATTATTCCTTAGGATTCAATTCACAGTGCTCAGCCATCTAGGCATTTGGTGGCCTCTTGAGTCATAGGACAAGAGAGCCTAACTACTGCTCAACCTGGTGGCAGACCATGTGTTGTTAGTTTTGCTGGCATGCAGAATGAAAGAGATGTGGAGTCAAGGAGGTCTCTATTCAGATTTCACAAGAAGGCTGGGGAGGCTAGTAAGTGTGCTCCTGAAACAGAGGTACTTGAAACTGTGAGAGTGAAGCCAAAAGTGCAGTGGAGGCTCAAAGAAGCCAGACAATGCAGGAACATAGAATGTCTCAGAAAAAGCATAGAAGTGCAACCAATGGCAATGCTGTAGGAGTGAAGCTGCCCAAGTCTTTTCTTATTCACATCACCGCAGCTTGCCCTGGGTGCTGGACACAGGGTTTAAAGTTTGTCCTGTTGGATTTCACTCTTAATTTGATACCATTGATCTCTTTTCCCCATTTCATCCTTTTGGAATGAGAGTGCTTATCTTGCTCAATTATATGAAAGCAGTATTTAAATTTCTTTTTGATTTTACAAGGACTCATTGCTAAGAATTTGCCCAAAAGTCTCAGAAGGGATTTGTTTCTTGGATTTTCCAACAGTGGTGGGAATTTTAACAATTTGGCAACTTTTAGAAATAGACTAATGAATTTTGAAATTTTGCATGTACATATATGTGTGTGTGTGTGTGTGTGTGTGTGTGTGCGTGTGCATATTCTTTTTCCTTTGGGGACCAAGGGACACAATTGTTCCCTCAAAGCCTCATGTACTCAAAGGTGAACAGTTTATGGAAGCATTATAGCTAAATGTGATGTTAGATGGTAGGGCCTGGTAGGAAAAGGTAGATCAGTGGAGACACAGCCTGGAAGGTTTTGTTTCCCATCTTGCCTTCTCTATTTGCTTTCTCAAGATTGCCTTGAGGTGAGCAGCTTCTCTTGCAACAGTTTAAATTATAGATTTCAGGTATTTTTCCAAGTGATGAGGAAAGTGACTAAGAAACTATACAAAGTGTTCCAAAAATTAATGCTATTCTTATCAAAATGACATTGTCACTTTTGCAAAGGTGCAAAAAATCTTAAAATTCATATAGAATCTCAACACCAAACATATAAAATTATCTGGAGAAAGAACAAAGTTAAGGGTCTCACATTTCCTGCCTTCAAACCCCATTAACAAGTTACAGCAAACAAAACAAAACAAAAGACAGGATGGTGCTGGCCTAAAGGACAGACATAGAAACTAATGATTGAATAAAGACCCTAGAAATCTACTTTGGTTACACAGTCAACAGATCTTCAGGAAAAAGATAAAGATATCCACTATCACCACTCCTATTTGAAACAGTTCTGGAAACATTAGCCAGAGCAATTACATAAGAGAAAGAAATAAAAAGAATAAGGATAGGAAAGAAAGAAGTTAAATTGTCATTATTTGCAGATGACACGATACTTTACGTAGAAGACCCAAAACTTCACCAGAAGACTACTACAGTTAATAAGCAAATTCAATAGCTTAGCTGAATACAAAGTCAGCACTCAAATATCAATAACATTCCTGTACACAAACGACAAACTCACTGAGAGAGAAATTAGAGCAATCACATCTTTAAAATAGCATTCAGAAAAAATGAAATACTTAGGAGTCAATCTGAAAAAGGGTGTAACATATATACAATAAAAATTATAGTACTCTGAAAAAGGAGATTGAAAAGGTATCAGAAAATAGAAAGATATCTCTTGCTCATGGATATAAAGAAAAAGCATTGTGAAATGGCCACACTTCCAAAACTATTACACAGATTTAACACAATTCCAAACAAAATACCATTAGCATCCCTCACAGAACAGGAGAAAACACTCCTAAAATACATTTGGAAACAAAAGAGATCTAGAATAGCAAAGGCAATCCTGGGCAACAAAGTCATGGCAGGAGGCATCACAATCTTCTGATTTGAAATTATACTTCAAAGCCACTGTGATAAATCAACACAGCACTGGAAAAAAAAACCTGAGGATCTGTGGAACAGATTAAAAGTTGCAGGCATAACTACGAAGACACTCATCCATATTATATTTGACAAAGAGGGTAAACAAGTTCACTGGAAGAAAGTTAGCCATTTTAACAAATGGTGCTAGGAAAATTGGCTTTCTACTTTCCAAAGACTAAAACTAGACACATTATCTATCACCATGAACTAAACCAAAGTCAAAATAAATCAATGGTCTAAATATTAAAACAGAAATACTAAATGTACTGAAACACAAGGTAGGTAGAAATCTTGAAGACAGGGCAAACTTCATGAAATGTTCTTCAAGGAATGGACAAATGGAATTTCATCTTATTAAAAAATATTTCAACATCAAAAGAAATCACCAACAGAGTGAAAAGAAAACTCACAAAATGGGAAAAAATTTTAGCCAACTCTCCCTCAGACAAATGACTTCTAACTAGAACATATAAAGAATTGATAAAAAGAAATCAGAACTCCCAAATTGAAAGACCCAGTTCAAAACTGATCATTGGGTATGAATATGCACTTCTCAGATAAAGGAAATACAAATGGCAAATAAATATATGAAAAAATGTTCAACATCATTGGTCGTTCAAGAAATGCAAATTAAAACAACACTGAGATTCTATCTCACTCCAGAAAGAATGGTTATCACCAAAAAAATCAAATAATAACAAATTCTGGTGGGGCTGTGGGGAAAAAGAAAACCTTTTCCACTGTTGGTGGGAGTGTAGACTGGTACAAACACTGTGAAAATCAGTATGGAGATTCCTCGATAAACTAGGATTGGAGGTCTCATTTGATCCAGCTATTCCCTTTCTAGGTATTTTCCCAGAAGACTTGAAAACATCATACGACAATGATATATGTGTACTCATGTTTATAGCAGCACAATTTGTAGCAGCTAAATCTTGAAAACACCCCAAATGCTATCGACAACAAAATGGACAAAAAAGATGTGGGATTTTTATACAATAGAGTACTACTCAGCTATAAAGAAGGATAAACTCAAGGCTTTTGTAGGTAAATGGATGCAACTGGAGACAGACTCATATGTGAAATGAATCAAACTCATATATATAAACATTATATTGTCTCCCTAGTGCAAAAAACAGAAAGAGTAAATAAGATCCAAAATGTACAATAGATATTGTCAAAGTGAAAGGAGAAGAAACAGCTCAAGAGGAAAGAACAACTGGGATGGTGGAAGGCAGAAAAGAAAGAATGAAATAGGTTATGTAATTGTATATAAATATATACAGAAGAAGTTCTACAAGTAAATAATTATACTACTTAACTCTATTAGTTTATCAAAAGGAATAGTTTGTGCTTTCCTTGTTTGATCATTTTCCATGCATATGTATTATAATCTGAGCAAGTAATTTGAATATAATATGCACTATATTAACCATTGTTAATCTATTATTTGTTTTGAAATTCTGTATCATTGTTTTTATTCTTTTAAAAAAAGTGTTTTAAAGATATGGAGAAATTTGATGTACTGTTAATGAGAAGGGAAATTGCTGCAGTCACCATAGAAAATAGTATGGAGATTCCTTGAACAATTAAAAATTAAAGTATTCTATGATTCAATAATCCTATTGCTGAATATTGGCCCAAGAGAATTGAAGTAAAAAATCTTTAAGAGATATTTTCATTTCCATGATCATGGCACAATTATTCACAATAGTCAAGTTGTGGACCCAAATGTTTATTAGTAGGTAAATATAAACACAAATCTTATTACAAACACACATGTGTATAATATATACAATAGAATACTGTTTAGCTTAAAATTAATAAAATTTTAAAATTTAAAAAATTAATAAAATCATGTTATACACAACAACACAGGTAAACCTTGAGCACATTATGCTAGGTGATTCATCATCACAGAGAGAAAAATACTGTATGCTCTTATTAATATACGGTTTCTAACATAAGTCAATTTAGAGAAACAGAGAGTAGAATGTTGACTACAAGGGTCTGGAGGAACGTAGAAATGAGGAGGTGCTGTTGAGTGGTCATAAAATTTCAGTTTAGTAAATGAAGAAGTTCTACATATATGCTGTGCAGCATTGTATGCAAATAATACTGTACTGGAGACATATAAAGTTGATGAGATTTGATGTCAAGTTATGTTTACACCACAATAGAAAACAAAAAGATAAACAAAAAGAAAACAAAATATATGGTACTAAGGAAATCAATCTCAACTCAGGTAACTGAACTATTTTCAGTGTGACTCACAAACATATTTTTGGCTCAGGTGATTTCCTCTATCAACGCAGACATGCATGAGATAAAAATTAGCAATTTCATCTTTTTCTTAGTCAGTGTTCTCAACTATCTTTTCTATTCTATATAATCTAGTGTCTCTTGACAATGTAGCAGAACCAAACACCTTCAGAAATATTTTGGTTATAGATGCATTCTTTTATTTTTTTTAATGGACGTAGTTTTTAAAAGACTGAGCCCTACACAATACCCAATAATTATTCAGAGCGTGAATTTTTCTTTCAGGACCTCTAGTTGGCTAGCCAACTCTATTTCCTTGGATGTAATGAACTGTTTCTTTGAAAAATGTGTCTCTTGGAATTATATAAAATCTAAGTCTTTCAGCAAATCAATGTTGCTGAAACATATCCTTATTTATTTAACAGTCATGGAAACCAAACAATTAAATGTAAAAAATATCAAGTATTAATATCTTCAGGAGAGGATTCAGTAACATAAAGAATGATTTCAGCATTCCAGAATTATATATATTCTCTGTTTCTCTGTCTGTCTCTCTCTCTCTCATAAGAAACATAAAATAACTTTATAAAACTCTAGTTAATACAACCAGAGGGATTTGAGAAAAAGGAGAAGTGATGTACTGAGAGAAAAACACAAGAAAAATCACTCTTAGAGATTAAAGATAAGATTGCAGGTATTAAAAAATTAATTGAAGATATAAACATAAAAATGAGAATAGCAATTGAAACAAAACAAGAGAGGGAAAGTAAGTTAATGACACTCAGATCCAGAGGTCCAACATGAAGGCTAGAGGACTCCCCTGTAAAAGCAATAGTGAAAGCAGACTATCTTCAAGCCTGTAAGTTTGAGAATCCTTTTGTGGCTAAAGAAAAATATCAACCATCAAATTGAAAGTATACCTGATAATCTTGTGCAGACAAATAATTAAAAAGTGAAAAATACTATGAAACATCATTGCATATTTGCAAATTTATTGTATCTTTTTATTAGAGTATGTTTGCAATACATAATAAGTGTATTAATTCTTTAACTGTCCTCTGATGAGATGTATCGTTACTGATACAAAGGAACGATACCGACTTTTTTGTTAGGGTTGATTGTGTATCCGGCCAGTTGCTGTATTTACCAAATCTAGAAGTTTTCTGGTGGAGTTTTTTTGGGTCTTTTATGTAAAGACTCATATAATTCACAAATAAGAGTAATTATTCCTGTTTGTATAAGTTTTATTTCCATCTCTTTCCTGACTGTTTTGAGTAAAATTTCAATAACTGTCTTGAGCAGGAGTGGTGAGAATGTCTACCCTTGTCTCAATCCTGATTTTAGACATGATGCTTTCTATTTTTTCCCTTTCAGTATGATATTGGTTAAGGATTTGTCATATGTGGATTTTACCAGATTGAGGTAAGGTCCTTCTATACCTATTTTAGTGAAAGTTTTTTTTTTTAATGAAAGGACATTTGATTTTATCATTCTTTCTCTGCATCTACTTGGATATATGGTTTTTATCTTTGATACTGTGCATGTGGTATATTACATTTATCGATTTGCATATGTTGTGCTATTCTTTCATCTCTGAGATGCAGGCCATGTCAATTTAGAAATACAGATGCTTGTTTTTTTAGAGAGGACAAGGTGACATATAAGGCATAAGAATGATGTCTATTATCAGAATCTAATGGGTGGTGCTGGATGCTAGACAACAGAAAGGACAATGCTTCAATTTTTGGAAGATAATTCTCAATTCTTTTTGAAAAAGAGCTAAAATGTCAATAACGCATGATATGAAATCAGGATGTATTCAAGGTATTCACAAAATATTAAGTTTATGCTCCATGTACCTTCCCTTGAAAATTTTCTAGAATATACTCTATTAATCAAAAATATATCCAAAAAGTAAATAAAAATAACATTCAGGAAAAAGTAGATTCAGCCTTGATGAATAGTAAAAGGAAGCCATAGGATTTAGATTCCATACTAAGTGTAATAAACATTAATCAGCACCATTGCAGAGTATAGAAGTTTCTAATATACACCCAGGATGAAAATCAGTGATAGGGAGGCAAGGGAGTTATTAGACAGGAAGAAAACATGATTGGGACATTAGGAGGAATTAGGATACTCTCAAAGTGCATAAAGCAAGAAAAATAAAATTAGAACCTCTGAAAAAAATAATTACACAATTACTATACAGACAGATCATGACACCTATGAAGCTATTTAAAATTGCAACAGCTTTTAGATGACAGATTGATTAGAATATATAGTAGGAAATTTTTCCATTAAGTAACCCAAAGTATCTTTACATTGGGTTTCCACAGAAGAAATGTCACTTTTGGTCTGACACTGAACAGTGTATAATTAGAGTAATTTAAGGGCTACTTGTATTTTAGTTTCGTGACTTTTTGCAAACTATGCACAAAGAAATAAAGACTTGATTATGGTTGTGAGAGATAAATATTAAGAATTTTGGTCATGCATAAAGAAAAATGGAGCTGTCAGATGATGAGTCTCAGAAAGCAGAAGGAAAAAAGAGTATTAAGAGATAATATCAAAAATTGACGGAGTAGAAAAAGGATATAAAATTATTACATTATATTGTAATGATAATCAATAAAAAGGTTAAACAGTAACGTAAATATCAAACTTTGCTATTACTCAAGGGGGAGCACAGTAATCAGTCATGTGAACTGAATACTTATCCTCACATTGTGGAGACAATGGGTATCATCTGAAGTTCATGAATTTAGTTAGCAGCTTATATTATCTAGAGTTCCAGAAAAAGCCATCTGAAGAACTAAAAACAAAACTATTTAAAGGGGCTTCCTCTGAATCTAAGCCTGGAGAAAATACTTTTTTAATCATAAATTCTTTACCCGATACATTTTATTGTCATGCAGATAACTCACAAATGACAGCATGCAAACAAAGAAACAAAACTTTAAATGTACAAAATTTTCTAAAGTCTACCTTAAGATAGGAGCTATGTAATAGTAGTGGTAGGTGAGATAAAGGGTGGATTTCACTGTTAAAAAATTTTGGTCAAATGGTTTACACCAAACATAGCATATTCCTGTCTCAGCATGTGGGAAGCTGAGACAGGAAGATGACCTTGAGTTCGAAAACAACCATGGTTGTAGTGATTTCAAGACCAGCCTGCACTATATAGCAACACCTTCTCTCAAAACACACACACACACACACACGCACACCCATGTGCTTGCGCCTGTGCCTATTTAAACATTCAATAATGAGTAAGTTCTGGAGATGCAATATAAAGGATGACAGTGATACACATGCTACTACATTTATCTCCATAAATCCATTGATATTTGAAAATAGTATCCATCAAAAGTGAATTTCATACATAACCTGTGAAATGCAATATTTAGCAACACAGTACACGGTAGCATATTGGTTTTTACCCATGTGACCATGGCTGACTGGGAGCTGCGCCTGGTTGCTGAAGCTTAGTGGCCCCAGAGCACCAGGTGCATATCCCTACCCCAGAATAGGAACTAAGTTCGATTTTTACTAATTGTGTTCTGTGTTAGCCTCACCATAAAATGGAAACATTGTAAGTTGAACTATTGTAAATCAGGAATCACCTGTACTTTATTCTTGTGGTTTGTTTGTATAGTTTGAACAGTACTGAAATTTGTTAAGAAAAAAGACCTTAAATGTTCTTCACACGCACACGCACGCACGCACACACACAGGATAACTAGGTGAGGCAATAACGTGATAACTACTGTAGTAATCATTTCACTGTATATACATATATCAAGTCTTCAAGTTGTACACCATAAATTCTATATTTCTGTTTGTCAACATACCTCATACACCCGGGAAAATTAGCCTAACCTAACTGAAGATTCACAATGCACATTATACTAAGGTCCATGGAAGCTAGAGTAAGTGATCGAATGATGACAAAATTCTTTGACCAAGGAATCCTTTGTTTTAAAAAAATAAAATATCGATTTTCTTGCTTACTTGCTTGCTTTTTGTGGTACCAGGAACTGAACTCAGGACTTCGTGCTTTCCAGGCAGGTGCTTGTGCCACTGAGCTATATCCCTGGCTCAGAATACCCATTTTCAACACAAGAATGAATATTTCTCAAAATTCACTTTCGGAAACACTTCCTTAGGAAAATATATTCACTCAAAATGAGGAAATGGCCATGAAACTGAAATATTCTTATTTGTGATGCTTATTTTTGACATGCAAATGGGCATTTATAAATGGGCAGCAATAGGTCACCACTGAACATGTGTATTTGGCCTGACTTGCACTCACTAAACCAGCAAGTGTATTATTTGATCCCCTCTCTCTTTTCCTAGTACACTGTCTCTAAGCATAAATAGAAGCATAGATCTGTTCATTTTACTACATTAAATGCACATCTCTAAACTGATGTGGAATGCTACAGAAAGCATGTAAGTTGCACCCTGATCCTCACATCTCAAGAGTAATACATCTAATTGTATGACTCTGTTAATATTTATTTTTCTTCACTTCATCCATATTAGCTTTATATTTTGTTTTTCCTCAGAATACTGAAAGAGCTAGGAACAACTTCTACCAGCCTCCTCACAACCCCAACCATTAAAACACTCACCACATTAATTCCAAGTAAATATTAGAAACATGTTTTAAAAAGAATATACTACTCATCTTTCAAGTCTCCTCCTTACTTACAATGTAGCACCATAAGCAAAAGACTTTTCAACTGAGAACTAACACATTTTACAAACTCTTCTACTGTTCCCATGAATGCCTTCCAGTAATAGGGAACTACTTCCTAGGGAGAAATTTATGTTGCTGTATATATTCTTCTATTGACATTCTATTCTTCTCCCATCCTCATTTCACCTCATCTACCAAGCAAACCCCTCTTCTTCTTTTCAAGAACAACATGCCAGCCTTTCTTAGAAGGCAGCAGTAAGTGTGCAGAGATATTTGGAGAGACTGATGGATACAGGGATAAAGAGGTGCAGGAATGACAAACTTAGTTGTAGCAACACTGTCAAGGCATATTCCAAAAGCAAAACTGAGAGACTGTGTAAATTTATGAAAGTCACATGATTTACAAATGACTGAGTTCAAAACCTGTTACAACAAAATTCTGACTTCAAAACCCATTCTTTTCCTAATTCATTATTGCATTTAAAAGTTATACAATTCTGTTCTCATGATTATTCTGTACATATTGAGCACAGCCTTCATCATATCACATTACAAATACTAGTTTATATATATATATATCTGCCACCTCTGTGGCCCCATATTATAGAGGTCATAAATACTAATTGTATTTATACTTAAATAATCTATATAGTTATATTTAATAAATTATTATTGGTTAAATGAATGTGTATATAAAAAAGAAATAGAATCAGAAAATATGGCTAAAATCTTCTGATTTTTTTTCTGCTTCTTGGTAAATGATTGATGTTTTAAAGACACAAAGACTCATAACAGTATTGGTATTTAGCCCTTAGGTAGACTCTATTGATGTAGTCTTGTTCTTAGAATAATTGTCAAGGGTTAATACCTATGGCAATTTGGAAGAGCTTCCAAAAACCTAAAAGACTATTTAAGATAATTCATATTATTATTTTATTGAAATACAGTTCAAAGTAGAAAAACAATTTTTCAGTCAGAAAGATAGCAAGATATAAGGATAAGACTACAATGTTAGTACGTACTCTGCTAAGACATGGTTAATTCTTGATACCATGACAAGAGAATTTCATAACTAGCAATGTGAGTGTAGAAATAAGCTCAGCCCGACTCCAGTATTGCAAAAGACAAGCTGGCTAATGCAGTCATTTATAATATTGGCCCCTAGACCAGTCCTCTGAGAGTCCCCTGAGAGCTGAAAGGGGGAAAATGCAAAGAAGACGAACCTTGGGAACCTTATGAGCTCTCATCTCTGAGAAGACAGTTCTATTACAGAGAAGGTAAAACTGTTATGCTCACATAAAATTAATTCCTCAGTTGTCCTTTACCAAGGAATGCATTTGAAGACTAAATATAACCATTGTAAATGAAAACAGTTGGTTTATTAGAGAAGGAGGATTCTGAATTTTCTTCTGCTATGTCTCTCTTTTACTTGATTTGTTTTGTTTTATTTTGTTTTCTATCACTCTTGTAGCATATTGTTTATCAGAATTTTTCTTTAAAGTTATTGTAAACATTAATAATACTTGAGGAGTAAATGTTTCTTTTTTGTGTTCCCCCAATCTCC
>RJWT010026418.1:0-15831 GCA_004365215.1 Cuniculus paca | reverse complement strand
AATAAAAAAATAAAAGAAGGGCCAAGGACGTAGCTCAGTGTGAAGGGCCTGGGCTCCATCTTCAGCGCTAAAAAAAGAAAAAAACCCAAAATTTTAAAGGCAGCATTTCCCACAGTGGTTGGGTGAGTCCACATGGAAGTTCTCTGTCACCCTGTGTGCACCCAGCTGAAACTTCTGCATGCATGGGTGCAGCAGGATTGCCTCAGCCTCTGTGTGAGACTCACTCAGGGAGCTTGTCAAGAGCCAGAGATCATGGCTCAACAAGTCTGGAGGGGCCCAGGAGTGCAGAGAATGGAACCCAAGTCCTCACTCGTGCTTAGCAAGCGCTCTGCTGCTGAGCTACATCCTCAGCCTATTACTTATTTTTTAAATAACAGTTTTATTGAATTAAAATGTACATACAATACAATTTACAAACTTAAAATGTATGACTCAGTAGTATTTTGCATATTGCCAGAGTTGTAAAACTATGACCACAATCAAATTTAGATCATTTTTATTATCCCAAAGCAAAATACTCTGCCCACTAACTGTCATCTCCAATCCCTCCCCACTAAATCTAGCAATCACTGAGATTTTCTTTCTCTCTCTTTTCACAGATTTTCCTATTCTGGAGATTTTTAAAAATTCAAGATAGGCCATAGCAACAATAAAGACCTCAACATATCCGCAGACATGAAAATCCTGCAAAGTAAGCTCTCATACCATATTGGAGTGAAACTAGAAACCACTAGCAGAAACATACTTAGAATACAATACCTTTCTTTGTTCCAAAGTTGAATCCCTACTGGATATTGAACGATACTGTTACTCAGCCAGACCGGGCCCATTGAGCCTGCTGGGCAGTATGCCAATCACAGAAAAGAGTTTTGCAAAAGAAAAAGATTATGAATGAAGTGGCCAAGAATGGGAAAGAGAGCAGGTCTCAAATCTGCTTGCTGAGGATAGGATTTAGGGATACAGTACTTATGGAATAAAGAAGCATGGTGGTTGAGGTGTGGGGAAGGTGATTGGAGGTGAAGTAGTCAGTGGTCTGTGCATATGTGATAGATCTTCATGGCTCTCCACTGGATGCATGTTCAGAAAACTGCATTAGCATGATCTGATGGCGGAATTTTTGGCTCACTGATATTAAAGAAGTCATCTATTGAACACATCAGAAAAGACACATATACTAGGTATGGTGGTGCACGATTATAATTCCAGCATCCTGGGAGGCTCAGACAGGAGCATCAAAAGCTCAAGTCCAACCAGAGTAACTGACTTAGTGAGACCCTATATCAAAATAAAAGATTTGAAAAAGGCTTGGGGATGAAACTCAGTATGAAGGCCCTGGGTTCAATTCTCAGTAACACACACACACACACACACACACACACACACACACACACACTGTATTGCACAGGCCCAACTGAAGAGCCAGCAGTCTCAGCAAAGGTAGCCTTAAAGGGTTAGGTGTGGTGACACATGCTTGTAGTCCCAGGAGGGAGGCTGAAACAGGAGGACTGCTACAAGTTTGAGGTCAGCCTGCGCTACCCAGAGAGTTCAAGGCCAGCCTGAACTGTATAGGGAGACCCTGTCTCAAAAAAGAGAAAAACGAAAAAAGAAAAGATAGCCTTCAAGTCCCTGAAAAGTAACCTAGGCAACCATTACCATCACACCTCCTGCCTATCTCATCACATGCCCCTAAGAAACCACTAGTTCGCTTTCCATCTCGGTGGATTTTGAGATTCTTTTGATAATCTATGAGGCTGAGGCAGGAGCATTGCTGTGAGTTTGAGGTCAGCCTGGGTACAAAGTGAGTGCAAGGCCAACCTGTCTCAAAATGACCAAAAATAAATAAATAAATAAATAAATAAATAAATAAATAAATAACAGTCTGCAATGTAAAAACTGTTTTATAACTTATAATTACTTACAAGTTATGACTATTTTACAATTTATGCTTATAATTTATAAATACTATGATGTTAATTATCTTTTACATTCTTTTGGTATTCATTGTTTTTTTCATATTACTCTCAGGTTAAAAAAAAACTTTCATTTAAGTGCATCCCTAAGTAAGCAGTAGAAATGATCATTATTGTACTTCAGTCCTTGAGTGTGACCCTCTGTAAGCATCTGTATAGCAAACAGGGAATACACGTGGAGCAAGTCTGCTGCACACCGGGTATCATGGCTCCCAGCGGGACTGCACTGGTAGTTAGTTGAATTGGGTGCTGACCAAGTTGCTTTTTTTTTGGAACATGACTGATTGATTGACTGCTGTGCTGAAGAGTCAAATCTAGGACTTTGCCCATCTTGGGCATGCGAGGCAGGTGCTCTACCACCGAGCTCTTATCTCAGCTCTGGAACACTAGTTTTACTAGAAATTTAGGCCTGATTCATTAAACCATGGTCATTCAGACTCAAGTATTTAACAGACATTTTCTTAAAAATGAACAAAATGAGTCTGTCACTTCAAGGAAAACAACTGGCAGTACGTGATACCAATGATAAAATTCAAGCTTTCAAGTTGAGCACTGGAATTTTGGGAAACCTTGTATCTGCCATCATGAGCTTGACAGCTTCTCAATATTTAAAGATGCTTCTGCTGATGTTAAGTATCAGTGGCGATGTGATTTTCAATACTGTATAATGACATTGACTTTGGGAAGCTTTGCATAACTCAGGGAACCAACATTTTCCAAATGACTCTGGTGACTCGAAGTGCAAGATGGAGCTTTTGAAGTAGTTCTGCTTACCGCCAGTAGAAAGGGAGAAAGCATTTCTCCTAACTCAATAGCAAGAAAACAGGAGACTACAAAATCAAACATTTTCTTGACCCGACTGGGGAGCAGAAGCTGCAGGACAGCTCAGTGGGCCGTAATCTAAGGAAGAAGAGGTGTCTCCCAGGAAAGAGGTGTGGGCGCTAGCTTACCTGTAACGCAGCACAAAAAGAGGCTCTGAGTGCTACTCAAGAGAGGAAAAAGTAATTTAGCTGAATTTTTTAGCAAGTTGCCTAGAGATCGAGTACGAACTGGTTAGTGTAAGAGCATATCACACTGCACACTGCAGATGCAATGAGAGTCTCCCTGGGCCTCCAGCAAGCACTTATGAGAAAGATCAGAGGAGAGCAGGAGGCCAGGGAAAGCCTCCCTCATCGGTACAGACCTGGGGGATAGGACAGGTCACTGTCTTAGTCCATTTTCTGTTGCTATGAGAAAATAACCAAAGACTGGTCATTTATAAAGACTAGAAATTTAGTTCATGGTTCTGGAAGCTGGGAAGTCCGAGGGGATGGTGCCGGCATCTGGCAAAGGCCTTCCTGGTGCACTGCTACACGGCAGGGGGTAACAGAAGCCAGCCAGAGCGAGCGTGTTAGTGCAAGTCTTGGTTCTTCCCATACAACCACTCGTGCTATCACAGGAATCCAACCCTCGTGAATTCACTGAATCTAATCCAAAAGTCTACCTTCAAACACCATTGTCTTATGGATTCAGGCACTGAGTTTTCAAACCATTGCGGCCACTTTTGCGTGGAAGGCATAGAACACATAGGACCTTCCTCTCCAATGAACAGAAACCATAAAGCTGCCATAAGGAAGAAGGGAAGCACCTCAGAGAAGGTCCTTGCGTGGAGACACAGGGCTTAGGAAGTACCAAGCAAGAAGCAGTAGTACTCTTCTGAGGGGCAGGAGGGGGCAAGAGTGTGGAGAGGGAGCTCCGTTGAGATGGAGGGTGCACCGGGAAAAGGGAGGCAAAACACTGAGGGTGAAGATCAGGAGAGACCCTCAAGTAACGCCGCCCCCACCCCAGGTACAAGATAATGCGAGAGGAAGTTTCAGCTAGTGTTACACTGACGGAAATCATAGAAACAACAAAATCCACACACAAACTAACTCCTGACGGGCTTGTTGCTTCCTACGCTAACTATGGGACAGAAGAGGAGGAGTGCCCTTTTCTATTTACTCAGGCTCCTACACAAGATGTCCAGCATTCAATCAAAAATTATGACACATAAGCATGCCTGTAATCCCAGCACTCTGGGAAGCTGAGGCAGGAGAATCATTAGTTTGAGTCCAACCTGGGCAACTTAGCAACTTAGTGAGACACCCTGCCTCAAAACAAAAATATTAAAAAGGGGCTGGAGAATGTAGCTAAGTACAAAGTCCTTGAGCTCAATCCCCAGCATGAAAGAGAAAAGAAAAAGGGGTTCGTTCCTAGTTCCTGGTGTACAGCTACTAAAACTCTTGGGCCTTTCTAAGTGCTAGAAGTATCCTACTATTCAGAACGAGCCTTTTAAATCACACCTGAGTTTATGCTGTTAGAATAACTTGGCTGGGCCTCCAGGAAGTGTCTGTTCACTAGAAAGACCAAGGGGTTGGAGAGTTGGAACTCATAGCCCCACCAACCCCACCCACCAACCTTAGGAAGAGGAAGGAGGGCTGGAGATTGAGCTCCATAAAAGTTCTTGAATAAAACACGATCTTCCAGGTTGAACACAGTAGCATGCTGGGAGGGCAGTGTCTAGAGAGGTCAGGGAAGTTCCACCCACTTCCCTAATACCTTCCTTTATGCATCTGTTCCAGTTGGCAGTTCCTGAGCTGCATCATTTCTAATAAACCAGCAAATATAGTTAAAACGTTTTTTGATTCTACAAGTGGTTCTTGCAAAGCATAGAACCAGAGAGGAGTCATAGCAATGACCCTGAGTGTGGAGCTGGAGGAGCAGGAGTGTGGGCATCTCGTTTGCTGTTGGTTTCTGAAGAGGGGACTGAGCCCTTCACGTTCTGTCCTCACCCCTACAGTTAGTGTCAGGATGGAATGGAGAGGTTGGACACCCAATGGTGCTGGAGACCTGGTGTGGAAAGATGCCATGTATTTGGTGTCAAAAAGAACTTCAGAAGCATCAAACAGAAATTTGAATATACACTGAGAAATAAAGATCACTGTAAAAGATAAAGAAGGTACATGTAGAGGAATTTTTCTTCACATTCGTAGACACTTAGAAGACAATTGACAACCTAATTGTAGTGAGTTTTTTTTTTTTTTTTTGGTAGTGGTGGTACTGGAGATTGAACCAAAAGCCAAGTGCTTTACCGCTGACTTTACCTCCAGTCCTGCATTAGCAGGTTATTAAGAGTTTATAGTATAGCGTAAAACTAGAATGTATGCTAACAATACCTAACAAATAAGTATCATTACAATACAAAATAAGGAACAGAAAAATTGGTAGCATACTGTCGTCATAAAGTTCTCACATTCTAAAGGAAATGGTACAATATTATTTGAGATTAGACAGTAACTACAGGTACATTTTAAGCTTCCAGTAAAATATTAAACAAAATGTTAAGAGAAATATAAATGATAAGCCGGGCGTGGTGGCTCACGCCTGTAATCCCAGCACTCAGGAGGCTGAGACAGGCGGATCATTGTGAGTTCGAGACCAGCCTGGGATACAAAGTGAGCTCAAGGCCAGCCTGAATGGCATAGTGAGACCCTGTATCAAAAACACCAGGGCTGGGGATCTAGCTCAGCGGTCTAAGCACCTGCCCGGCAAGAGCAAGGTCGTGAGTTCAATCCCCGGTGCTGCAAAAAAAAAAAAAGAAAGAAATATAAATGATAAGCCAATAATAAGGAAAAATGCAACTAAAAATACTCAAGCCAAAAACAGGGAGCAGGTAGAGAAGAGAGGGAAAGGGAGAAAGACTAAAACAAATAGAACAAGTAGAACACAGCCAAAAAAGATGGTAGGTTTAAATATTTACGTTAAGCATAAATGATCTAAGCACATCCATTAAAAGATAGAAGTTGTCTGACTGGACAAAGAACAATACCTCATTAAGAGTTCATGTGCAAAGAAATTTACTTTAAATGCACAGTGCCAGGGAGGAAATGTGGTTTAGTGAAGCAGAGTAAGAAAAGTGTATTTGTATGTTTTGAGAGTCCACACTGTAATTCAACCCTTTTGTTAAAGATTTGATTCAGGGGCTGGGGATTTAGCTCAGCGGCCTGAGTGCCTGCCTGGAAAGTGCGAGGTTGTGAGTTCGATCCTCTGTGCCACAAAAAAAAAAAAAAAAAAAAAAAGATTTGATTCAGGGTCTTGCTAAATTTCCCAGGGTTGGCCCAAACTTGCAATCCTCCTGCATGGCATCTTACAGTGCTAGCACTCCAGGCCTGCCTCACCATGCCTGATGCAGAATTAAAGAAAGACTATTCAGGATTATTTAAAAAGGCCACAAAAGTAGTTCTCCTTTTTCCAAATACATATAGGCGTGAGCCTGGATTTTATTCATATTGTTCAACAAAAAACAATACATAAAAAGAGATTTAATGCAGAAACAAGTCCAGGAATCCAGTTGTCTGCAGGGAAGCCAGATGGCTGGAATGCCATGGCCACATTTTTGGTGTCAACTCCCCACCATCTCAGGGCAGCCGTGTGCCTGGTCCCTGCTGCCTTCCTGCCCAGCCAGAAGTCTCCACCTAGGAGTTCCTCAAAAGCCACTCTGCACCTGCCTTCCACACAGGCCACCTGGGGGCCCACTCGAGCATCTGCACAGTGGGCTTGACCTTCCAGGCTGGGCTTTTCATAGTGCAGCGAGGGAGATGAGATTGGGTGTGTTATGGGCGCGGGGAGGAGTGGGGTTTGTCCTAGTTTTGTTGTGCATTTTGCTTAATAACTATTCCTGCAACAGTGTTTCTTCTCTTCCTCCTTCTCCCCCTTGCCCTTTTCCCTTCCTTTTGGTGTTTCTTTCTAAAAACCGAGTATCTACAAAACATCATTTCTAATACAAGGGGCGATAAAAAAATACAGTGCATGTTTGAATGAGAAAAAAAGCTTTATTATAGTAAAAGACATATTGCTATTAATCTGCCTTAAAATACTCCCCCTTTGCTTTGCACACATTTACCCCATCACTCTTGCCACTTTCTCAAGCAGTTCTGGGAGTCCTGTTTCACAAATATCTTTACAAGGTGTGACCAAAACTACTGAGAATGTTGCTGCTGAGTGTGGCCCAGTGGAAAATACGATGGTGTGTCCTCATCTATTTTATGCACTGGATCTGGCTTCCCCAAAGTCAAAATGACCATAAAAAGTAAACATTTTGAACTGATTCAAGACATCAAGGCAGCCACAACAAATTATAGTTGTGAAGGAAGACTTTCAGAATTGCTTCAGAAAGTGGTAAGAATGATGAGATAAGCGTGCTACAAATGAGGGAAAGCATTTTGAGGGTGATTAATAGCAATGTGTCTTTCACTGTAATAAATGTTTTTTAATACACGTTGTATTTCTGATACCTTCGCACCTTGTATATATAAAGGGTGTAAAGCATGTACTTTGCTTAGTACCTTTCTTCAGAGGAGAACAGCTACCCACCACCCAAAGCCCTCCAGTGCCTACCCCATTTCCACCTCCCAACTCATTCTCCTGCATTGTGTGTTTCTCATGCAGGTGACTCTTTTTTCCCCTCTAACATACATGGATGTAACTCGGTTTTGCCTATTTTTGATCTCTGTGTAAATGGATGCAACACTCTATTTTTTTTCTTTTTGAGACAAAGTCTCCCTGTGTAGTTCAGGCTTTCTTCAACAATATGAATAATTTTTTTTACCCCAAAGCCTGTATAATTTACTGAGGAATTAGACAAAAATGTAACTAGAACGCAAGTCCATGACTTTGTGGATATTACTGTTAAATTAAATCTTTACAGTTAGAATATGAGTTGATTCAAATAAAAATAGTGAGTAAATATTAGTACAAGTGGCAAGAGGATATAGCAAAAAACCAGTAAAATTGTAATATGAGTGGCTAAAGTTCAGAAAGGTGTGATTCGAATAACAACAGAAACATTCAAAGTTGCTCTGGCATTTCAGAAGAGATCTGACTTGGCAGGGTCCTTCATGGCTCTAGGCACCAAGTTCCAACCTCTTTCTGGGAACAAAGAGAGATGATTGGGTGCTGCTCACTGTCAGCTTGCTTGGAGTCACTTTCAGCCAGCCAGCTCCATGACTTCTTGCTACCCTGGTCTCTGTGGCCTGCCTGAGACTACACTCATGCTTGCCTCTCCTCCTCGCATTCAGTACCACCTGCCTGGATCCAGGGAGTGTTTTAGTCTCTGTTCTCAGCATCTCTTACCTTCAGGTAGTATATTACATTACTGGCTTCAATTTGTTATGTCTTCCTGTATCCACACACTTTGTCACCTAACTCTCATTCTGACTCTGGGCTGCCATGACACCTTTGTTGGCCAATAGAATGAGGCTGAAGTGAAAGTATGCTAACAGAGAAGCCCTGTGTGTCTGCTTGGTCTCTCGTGAATTCCTCCTGTTGCCAAGAGAAGGACAAAGCTGACTGTGGGAGAATGAGGGTGAAAGGACCAGGGATTTAGCTCAGTGGCCTAAGTGCCTGCCTGGCAATCACAAGGTCATGAGTTTGATCCCTGGTGCCACAAAAAAAAAAAAGAATTGTGAAGAGAATGAGGGTGAGATGTGGGGAAGAGAGTTGCCCAGCCCACCCATAAACTGAGTAACACATGATTATTCTTTTGAGGCAGCAAACTTTGAAGTGGTTTGTTATACAGCAATAGCTAACTGGTAACATGGATACAAAGCGGCACCTGGCCTCCTTCCCCACTCAGCGACTGAACTCTACCCAGGCTTAGAAGGAGAAATGACAACACGTGTGGAATCAAGCGTTTCTACATTTTTACTAACTGGCCCCCATGGTTGGGCCTGTAATATTACCCTGCCTAGCACTGGGGAAAACAAACAGCTCTTACCCACAACCATGTTCCCTCTCACAATTTACCTCTCAGAGCACAGCTCTGGTTGCTGTGACTGGACTGAGGCAGGGTGACAGCTAAGTGGCGTAGCCCATCCTGGCACTGCCAGGCGAGGCCTGGGCATGTGTCCTGGCTCATGACAGTGCACTGGAATCCTCCCGTCTGCCAGGCTCACGGTTTCTCTCCTATGTCACAGATGGGGGATTCTTGCATATTCTTCAACCCTTTCACAGGCTCCTCAGGAGTTGCTCCCAATGCTAACATGGTCTCCTTTAAAGAAAGTCTTGCTCCTGAGAGAGTTTTAGTTTGTGCCTCGCTGAGTGAAACTTGATTGAGTTGCAACTTCTCACTCATTAGTGTGAGGGTCGGCAGGCTTTTACTTTTCCTCGTGTATTACAGTTCTCCAGAACCGGTAGGTTCTATATCGGTATACAGAAAAAGATGTATGAGGGGATTTATCATGGGAGCTGTCTCAAGCACTTATGCAGGCTGAGAAGTCCTGCTGCACACCACCCATAACCTGCAGGGACAAGAAAGTGAGCAGTACAATGCAGCCGGAGTTAGGAGTGCTGATGTCTAAGGGCAGAAGATGGATTTTCTAGTTCCTGAAGAAAGGGAGCATATTTGTCCTTCCTCTGCTTTTTTTTTTTTTTTTTTTGAGACAAAGTCTCGCTTTGTAGCCCAGTCTGGCCTTAAACTCATGGTAATCATCCAGCCTCAGCCTCCTGAGTGCTGGAATTACAGCTGTGCACCAGCATGCCTGGCCCTACCTTTTTGTTCTATCTGAGCCCTCAGTGGCTGGGATGATGACCACCAAGGTTGATGGAGAATGGATCTTCGACTTCATCTTGTCCCAACTCAAATGCTAACCTCTCTGAAAACTCCCTCACCATCAGGTGCAGAAACGTTTTACCAGCTATCTGGTATCCCTTAACTGAGTCAAGTTGACACCTAAAATTAACCATTGCATCACCTGTTTACTAACTTTGGGTGCTTGCATACTCAAATTCTTTCTGGTTTTGCCCCATTCTCCACAGAGACAAAATGTTTCTTTTCTTTTCTTTTCTTTTCTTTTCTTTTCTTTTTTTCTTTCTTTGTTTGTTTCCTCTCCCTCTTCCTCCCCGCTCCTCATTTTTTTTTTCATTACCAGGGATTGAACCCACTGCCTTCTCAAGTTACAACTTCAGCCCTTATCTTTTATTTTGAGACATAGTCTCACTGAGTCATTAAGTTCCCCAGGCTGGGCTCTAACTTGTAATCTTCCTGCCTCAGCTTCCCAAAGTCCTAGGATTTCAGGTGTGTGCCACTGTGCCCAGCTCAAAATTATTTTCAAGGGTGAGAGCCCCTAACTATAGTTCTGTGTACTTGCAATATGAACAAATGTGTGTGTTGGGGGGGTGTGTGAAGCCATCAGGCTTCCATTCTCTAGTCCTCATGCCGCTCTCATTTCCAGCTAGGAATTCCCTCCCTCCCACTGTGAAGATCAGAGACCTTCCTGCTCCCAGCCCCTGCACAGCCAACAGGTGGGCACCTGACCAGAGAGCAGCCAACCAGACTTTGTCCTGTGAGCCAATGATACCGGGCTACAGGGACTCCTGGGCACTTCCTGCACAAATGTCCTAGCAGAGGGCTGACCACAGCGTGCCTGGGCCAGGTTCAATCACTCAGTTTTTCAGGAGTCCTGAGAAGCCAGCCCTCAAGTCTCCTGCCTATCCCCCAATCCCTTCTGTTGTACTCTCTTGCTTGGTAGACAGAGATGTTCTCTAGTTCTTGTAGCTACAAGGCTCATATGAAGGAAAAAAGGCTTTGGTTAACAATTTTTTTTTTTTTTGGTACCAGAGATCAAATTCACAACCTCACATTTGCCTGGCAAGTGCTTAAGCAGCTGAGCTAAGTCCCCAGCCCCAATAAATTTTTAGATGCATGTTTTAAATAAAAAAGATAGGAGGCCATTGTTTTGAAATAAGGTCCTGTATTAGGCCCAGTAGACCAGTCTAGAAATCAAAATGGAGTCACTCACGCTAAAGTTTTGTATTGCCAAACTGAAATGAAGTTGTTTTCTGACTCTTGGAGAAATCTTGAGAGAGTTAATAGCCAAATTCCCCAAACAGGACTTGACAGTGAGCTTGACAGTGAAATTCCTTTGGCTTTAAGCCTATGAAGAAAAGCAAGCCACGTGTGGAGATGCATGCCTGAAGTCTGGAAGCCAGAGGCAAAGGGAGCATAAGTTTCGGTCCAGTCTGGGCAATTTAGGGACTCAGCAGGACCTTCTCTCAAACTAAAAAATGAAAAGCCCTGTGGGTATAGCTCAAAGTGAAGGCTTTGGGTTCACTCCCCAGTACTGGAAAAAAATAAAAAGTAACCTAATATTTATTATTCTATTGCTCTCTGTCCCCATCTTACAAGAGAAATGATCATTTGCTGTTTATTCTTTGTTTCTGCATTCTTTAGTCCTTCTCAGTTGATAAATCTCTTTTTCTCAGTCACTGAACTGCTCTATTTTGTGGAAGGCAGGATTGTCTAACTCTAGAATAGCAAACAAAGCCAATGAAGACCTTGTTGCCACCTTAACTTTTTAATTTTTAGAGAGGTCCTGCATTTTTTTTTTGTATTGGGAATTGAACTCAGGACTTTGGGCTTGCCAGACAGGCGCCGTGCCACGGAGCTATATCCCAACCCTGGGGTCCTGCATTTTTATTTTCCCTGGGGACCGTAAATGATGTCATCAGCTCTGATTAAAACACCTTATGGACTAATTTGAGGCTGGACTAATAAATACATACTGCATGGGCCCACTCATGTAAAGTTTGAAAACAAGTAACACCAACCCAGAGGGCTAAAAGTCAGGATCGTGTTGACAAAGGCTAGGGTGGCAAAGTGATGGGGGATGGGAAGCAGAAAGGGCCTTGGAGGGGTTTCTAGGGTACTTAAAATACTGCATTTCTTGCTATGGGAGTTGGCTATGCAGGTGTGCTCTCTTTGTGGACATTCATCAAGCTGTGCTTCACAAAGGAAGAGCAGGGGGTTGTGACTGACCAGCCCTAAGGGTACCCAGAGAAGGCTGGGGTCGGGGTAGGGGTTCCTAAGCAAGACTCTGGAGGAGGAGCAAGAGGGAGGGGCAGGGCTGTGGACCTCTTCCTGGTAAAGGGAGCAGAGCAAATGCAAGACTCAGGGGAGCATGTGCTTGTATTCAAGATGGCTCTGCTGTGGAGCATGGGGAGGCAGAGTGGGTGAGAGATGTGAAGACCAGCCTGCTGGGGCCCTGGCCTCTACCCTCTGGGCAGCAAGAAGCATGGCTGCTTCTGAGTTTGAGATTTCAGCTGTGCTATGGAAAGCAAGTTGGGTAGGAGACACTGAAAAGGCCACAGACTTTTCCAGGAAAGCAGTGGTGGTGGCTGGGCCTGGTAAGCACAGAGAACAGAATGAATTCAGAAAATGTCTTTGGTACAAGTGGTGATTGCAACACAGCCTCACCATTCGTCCAGTCAAGAGATGAAGTCTAATTCCATATGTCTTGAATATGCCTCACCTTCATTGTTTGCTTCTAATAAAAAGAACGTGGCTAAAATAATGCCACGTGGCTTCCCATGTTAATTAGCAAAGGCGATACCACTTCCTCCTGGCCCTCCGCTGGGATCCAGCCTCCCTGCTGTGAGAAAGGTCAGGCCATGTGTGCCACTGTGTGATCAGGGAATATTTAATTAATATACAGGGAATATTTAAATTAAAAAATTTTATTACAGTAAAAGACACATTGCCATTAATGCTCCTCAGACTGCGCCACCTCACTTGTGACACACTTAGCCCATCGTTCTCATCACTTTCTGAAGCAGTTCTGGAAGTCCTCTTTCCTGAGTGTCATTACCAGGGGTGACCAAGAATACGATGAATGAAACTGCCAAGTGCCATCTAAGGGAGAGGGAAGCTTGTAAAAACATCGTGGTGCGTCTTCATTCACCTGTCACTGGACCTAACGCCAATTTCTGACTCTTCTCCAGAGTCAAAATGACCATGAGAGGAAAACATTTGGAATCACGTCAGGACACTGAGGATACTTGAAAGAGAGGACTTCCAGGACTGCTTCAGAAAATGACGAGAATGATGAGATAAGTGTCCAACAAGTGAGGAGGAACATTTTCAGATGGATTAGTGGCAATGTGCCTTTTACTATAACACATTTAAAAAATACACATTTACTATGTGTTTTAATTACACCTCCCGTAGGTGCTGTGGCTGACTGCCCTACTGAGGCGACAGTTAACTTGAAGTTCTGACATGTGTAGGAAGAAATTTCCCAGATGACTCCAGCTGCATGAGACTGAGAAACAGCTGTCTACGTGACTCTGTTAACCTTCAGAACAATGATTTGTGCCACTAAGTTTGGGTGGTTTGTTGGCACCAGGAAAACAGTCATCCTGACTATTAAGTGGAACCACCAAAGAAGCTTTGAAAAGTCCCCAAACCCAGGCCAGGCTCATGCAGAAATTTTTGTTATGCTCCCAATGCACAGCCAAGGTTGAGAATCACTCCAGCAGGGTCAGTCATAGGACTTCCCAGTCTGGCAGTGCAGAACGAGTTGGAGTCAACCTCAAAAAATGGCCTTTCATTTCCCTACCTCTCCTCACCTTTGTCCATATTCAGTTTCTGGCAGCTGAAAGTGATCCATTTAGGTGGCAGAGACTTTGTCCCTGATGCTTAGGGATTTATTTTTAAAACTGCAAGGAGAATGGTTGTGGAGAAGAAATGGGTGTTCTCGAAGACAGGAATATGAATGAGATTGACAGATAAAATACAGGAGGCCCAGTCAAATTTGAACGTCAGATAAATCATCAATTTTTTTTTAAGCACAAGTGTATTCCAAATGTTACATGGATATACTTACACTAAATAATCATTTGTTGTTTATCTGAAATTCAAATTTCATTGCATGATATTTTTATTTGCTAACTGACAAACCTAAATTTAAAGCCAGGTCAAGGTGATACATGGGACTCAGTGAGGGACAACTGTGGATTACTGAGTCCCTCAGTAGCAGGTAGCAGACACTTCAGAAATTTCCAGGCTGGTCCTTGGATTGGGGGGAAGTGAGGGCTCAAGACAAAGTAACAAACTCAAAATAGGCAGCCTTTGATTTGCAAATTATTAGTTAATTAAATCCATGTATATTGAACTATGTCTTTGATTTGCTGCTACCAGTATAAACATTTTCAAGTAGGTTTTTGTGTCCATATGAATTTCCGAATCAGTTGGGGGATGTTTGCATCTGCTGGGTTTATGGTAAGCCTGTTCCTAACTGTAATGAACTGTTACACTGTCTTCCAAAGTGGCTGTACCATTTCTGTCTTCCTTCTACTACATGTGTTGGTTTCTTTGGTGGTGTTTCATAGGTCTCCGAAGCTCTGTTCATTTTCCTTCACGCTCTTCACTCTATATCTAGATAATTTCACTTACCTTGTCTCTGGGTTTGCTGATAATTCCTTCTTCCTTACATCAGCTTTTTGGCACCTGTAGTGTATGTTTTTATTTCAGCTACTGTACTTTTCATCTCCAGAATTTCTATTTTGTTCCTTTTTACACTTTCAATCTCTTTATTGTCATTCTTTATTTGTTCATATACTTGTTTTTTTGTTAGTTCTCTGTCTATGGTTTTCTTTAGCTTATTGAGTGCATTTGAAACAACTGATTTAATATCGGTGAGGAATGTTTACAAAGTGTAAGCATCAGAGATGGCTTCTTTTCAATTCTTTTTTTCCCCCCAGGAATGCTTTTCTTTATATGCTACTATAGTTTAGATCTTAATTACCCTGCAAAGGTCCAGGTTGGGCATAAAGCCTTGGTCCCAAGAGAGGTGCTAAGAGGTAGCAGGAGGTGAGCCCTAATGGGAAATCTTTAGGTCACTGGGGGCTGCCCTTGATGGGAATTTTGGGATCCGGTGTCTTCCTCATTCTTTTACTTCCTGCAATGAACAGTTTTGTTCTGCTGTGCACTCCTACCATGATGTGCTGGTTTGCCACATGCCTAAAAACGCTGCCAGGTGTGGTGGTGGTGTATGCATGTAATCTCAGCACTTAGGAAGCGGAAGCAGGAGATGGCTGTAAGTTCAAGGCCAGCCCAGACTACATAAGTGAGTTCAAGGCCAGCTTGCACTACACAGCGAAATCCTGTCTCAACAAACAAACAACCCCCAACAAACAAACAAAAGACAAAATTAAAAATTATAGAATAAATAAATAAAAAGTAAAAACAATGAGGCCAACTTACAATGGACTGGAACTTCTAAAATTGTGAGCAAAAATCAATCTTTTCACCTTGTAAGTTGATTATTATAGGCACTTATTATAGTAATGGATATCTTTTAAAATATATCTTTTAAAATATTTTACTGAGAACTAAAATTTTTGAGTATTATATAATGTGTTAATGCTAGAAATCACATTTTCTTCCTCCTCACTGAGTGATGATTTTTGCTTGTTGAAGACTGTAGCCATTTTTCAGTGACTTTTTGAAATGATATTTCAGAGTATGTAGACTTCTTTGGGTACAATCATTGAAATTTTTATACCATTATCTTTGCAGTCATTCAGTGACCTGAAAAAATTTTCTTTTATTTTTTATTTTTGTTTTTGTGTTTTTGAGACAGGGGCTTGCTATGTAGTCCAGGCTGGCCTTGGAGTCACTATGTAGACCAAGCTGGTCTTGAACTTGCAGTGATCCTCCTGCCTCAGCCTCCTGGGATTATAGGTGCGCACCACTACGCAATTTAAAAAAAATATATATATTTTTTGGTACTGGGGATTGAACTGAGAGCTTCAAAAATTTTCTTAAATGTCTGGCTCCAAAAAGGTATTCTTTCTGTTTATATCTGCTGATAGATGCTGCCACAGGAAGCTAGGGAGGGCTGAAATCAAAACAAATCTACACCAGTCTCTCAGGGAGCTTCCAGACCAATCGAATGTATACTCCCCAATTTTTGGAAATGAGGCACCAGCTGGGCACTTCAGAAATGCTATTCCTACAGTGCCTGGTGGGATAGGGGCTGAGGAATGAACAAAAAACTGGCTTGCA
>RJWT010026417.1:0-15825 GCA_004365215.1 Cuniculus paca | reverse complement strand
TATAACTTTTGCAGAGGATTTGGTTAAAGATAATGACGTAAGTGGTTTTAGAATCTATTTCAAGGTGACATGCAACTGAAGGCATTGATTTCAAACTGGGACTAAACAATGGAATATTACTAGAAGTTCAAAAAGCAAATATGAGTTTATTAAACCCAGAAGTAATATAACAGAAAGGACTCAGTAATTATTTGACAGAGGTCAGTGGGACATCTCTCTACCTGGAGAGAGCCTGGCACAGCAGTTAGAAGCCTGGACTTCGCAGTCCATGTCTGTGGTCCCCTTCTGTTCTTTTGAGCTCGGTTAAAGAGGAGAGCAGTACCTGCCTCCTGGAGTTGAGAGTTAGATAAAAGGTGACTGCACACCAACCACAGATAAATGTTATTTTTCAAGTTATAAATCACATTAGTATGAAGATTTAACTGTAGTCTGTGCTTCATTTTATACAATGCAAAGTATTGCCTAAAGTAGATGAAACTATTTGAAAAAAACATGCTAGTGAAGGCCATCAGAAACAAGACTGATGGATTTATTACAGCCATGACGTGACTGCTCCCCTGAATCCCTGTACTGGAAAGGTACTGCTCAGAATTCTATGTGCATGCTATTTGGAGGCAGGACCTTAGGAGGTGACTGGCTGATTAATCTACATATAGGATGTGAGCTCTCAGAGGAGTGGCTTTGTTATGGAAGGGAGCTGTCTCCACATAGGACGCCATGCAGGCCTCAGAGGGCGGCAAGATGCCCCATCGCTGTGTGCCTGTGGCCTTCCGAGCCTCTATGCTGTAAGACAAATTATTTCCAGCTCTCAAGTTTTCAGTTATGGTAACAGGAAACAAGAGTAAGCCAGGTACATAAAACAAAAAGAATATTAAAAATAATGGGATGGAGAAAGGTTATAAAGATGATAACAAAAAATTCTACTATCCACAATATCTAAGTTAAAAGCCAATACTTCGATTTCCCATGGTAAGTTTCGGTGGAATCACTTTCAAGAGGAAATACAGATAAGTTAGCACTAGATACATAATCCTGCTTATAATTACAGAGGGTAGCATTTGCAATGTGCTCAGATAAAACATGGTTGAGTTACAGTTAATTTCAATCTCATTATTTGGCGTAAACTCTCCAAACCTGTCTGTAACTGCAAATGAAACTTGTAATTGAGCAGATTTGCCAGCAGGTGTCATTTTTGTTTAAGACCAAATCAGGGGAAAGGAGGGGGAGGTGGGGCTTTAAGATTTATTGGGGGAAGGGTTCTATTCTGAGCTACACAAAACTATAAAGATTTTTTTAAAAAGGCACCTGAGAGGAAATGTAAACATTTTAAGTTACTTTAAATATTTAAATGTGATAAAATGGGGAAACATTTTGACAGATTCAAACTCAGTTTTGTATTACTGAAAAATATGAGGGATAGGAGAGAGGAAAGAACAGAGAAATAAGAGGGAGAAAAAAATGAAACAGAATCAAAAGAAAACACAAAGGCACATGCTGATAGTCTCAGCAGTCTAGGAGGTCAAGGCACCAGGATCAAAAATTCAAGTCCAGCCCTGGCAATTTAGTGAGACGTTGTATTCCCCAAACACAATACACACACCACTGTCTGTTAGAAGACCTGTAGTTTTAAAAGACACTAGCTGGGCATGGTGGCGCATGCCTGTAATCCCAGCACTCAGGAGGCTGAGGCAGGAGGATCATTTAGAATTCAAGGCCAGCCTGGGCTACATAAGACCCTGTCTCAAATTTTAAAATGGCTACTAAAAAATACTACATTTGCAAAATAACATTTGTAACACATGGCTTGCATTATCTTACAACTGTTAGAAAACTATATGCCTCCTAAGGAAATCAAATCTAAAGGGACAGAAGTCAAAGCCTGAGATGCCAAGTCATCTCGGCAAGTGACTTGGTCTCCACAAGCCTCACTTTTAAATCTGTGTGGGGATAGGGCCACCTACCTCACAGAGACTAAAATTAATATAAGGGAAAACACATGCTGCCTATAAGATAGCAGACTCAATATTTTCTATATCTGATCTGATTATGCTTGGTGTTAAATATATGTCTGACACAGCTGGATGTGGTGGTTCATACCTGTAATCCCTGCAATCTGGGAGGCTGAGGCAGGAGGATCACAAGTTTGAGTCCAGCCTGGGCAACTTAGCAACTTAGTGAGATCCTGTCTTAAAAAATAAAAAGGGCTAGGGATGTAGCTCACTATAAAGACCCTGGGTTCAAGTGTAATACTCTTCTCTAACACAGACTTTTTCTATTTAACTGGTTCTCACTCCCTTTTCCTGAACACTTCTCTAAATCTTAATCAGATCCCTCTGCTCTTTTTCGGCAGTCCTTGAGACCGACCCCAAGGTTTGCACATGCTAGGCACACACTAGGCTGAGCTACCTCCTCTGCCTTTTTTGAGACAGAATTTCACCAAGTTTCCTAGGTTGGCCCTGAACTTGAGATTCTCTTACCCCAGCCTCCGGAGTCCCTTGGGTTACAAGTGTGTGAGCACTGTATCTGGCTCTGATCATTGGCCTCTCTAGCTTGCTTAGTTAAGTGAAACAAGCTCTCTTTATCTGATACCCATCGATGTTAGGAGGGGAGAAATCTGAAGTTGGGTGGTAAGGGGAAGACCCATTAGAATTTCAAATTTTTATTGACTACCTAACTGAATAGCAGTAAATTAACTACTTTTTAAAAATTGAGGACAGCACTGGGTGCAGTAGCACATGCCTGTAAAATCCCAGAACGCTGAGAGGCTGAGGCGGAAGGATGTCAGAGTTCAAGCCTAGCCCATACCTGGTAACTCAGTGACTCAGCAAGACCTTGACTCTAAGTAAAATGGAGAAAGGGCTGGGGATGTACCTCAGTGCTAAAGCCATGGGTTCAGTCCCCGGCCACAAAATAAACAAAAATTTGAGGACAGCAATTGTCTTCTATATAAAGAATTCTTCTTTAATTAATATACAGAGATGAAGGAAGACCCGGATTCCTAACTACTTTTGGTCGGCAGTGCCCTGTGCAAAGCTGGTGTTTGAGAACTGAGAACTCCTGGGGGCAGCGTTGCTGATGTGAATTTAGTCCTTCAAGTAATAATGAAGGTTGGGAGACTCAGAACTTTCACCTCTGGTTACTTCTATGAGTGGCTAAGAGGCAAAAAAAACCTGGGCTTATTTTTTCTTGGGAGAAACTAAAGATTCTGTTTTATCCTGGCTTTCTCAAGACTTAATAAGATGAAAGTGTATTTTATTTATTAATCCATTTACCCTCAGATGTTGGCTGCATAAGTATGAAATGACTTTGCTTTTTGACCAAGATCAGAAAGGCAAAGTAGCGCAGCTGCAGTGGGTTCAGCTCGCTGGAGGGAAGGCTGGGCCTCCCTGGGGTTTTGGGAGCACGGTGATGAGCGAGCATCTCTTAGGCTTTGTCACGGAAAAGCTGTGTCTCTTTAGATTTAAGAGCTTTCTGCATTCCTCCTAAATCTATTATTTGCATTAGTTTCCGGGTCTAGAGCTGGGAGCAAAGGCGCAGACAAAAGCCACTCACGTGAATCCTGCCGTCTTTGAGGGCAGGGCCGTCCTCAGCGAGGCGCAGGATGAACAGCCCCATGTTGTATTCCTTCCCACCCCGCAGGCTGAACCCAAAGCCCCGGGGGCCGCGCTCCAGCTCCACTGGGTAGCAGCCCAGGCTCTGCAGGGAGAGGAGTCACAGAATTAAGTTCTCAGGGAATGCTGAGCACATCATGAGGCTTTTAAAAACTAGCTGTGTAGCGGCAGGAATGATTCTGTACATTAAGGATGCATTTCTGTACCAAAAGAATGCAAGTTTGGGTTGAAGGTTACTTAAGTTTTACTAATACTCCCTAGGCTAAAGATTGCACATTTCCTAGTTGGTTAATGTACAATAGAAGAAAACAGAATTTTAGAAAATGCTTCCTTTAAAAAGCAGATCTGACTATGAAAAACGAACAAACAAGTCTATTTTAATTAGCTACAACATTATGTGCTTGTAAGTACTTGACTAAAAAAGGGTCAATTTTGTTCCTAGTGGCTGAGGATTTAGCTCAGTGGCATAAGTGCCTGCCTGGCAAGTGTGAGGTCGTGAGTTCAATCCCCAGTGCCACAAAAAAACAAAACAAACAAAAATTTTGTTCCTAGTGTACTTTTCCTTCATTCTTTATATCCTCTCATGGAAGCTAAACAAATATCAAACACACAGCAGGTCTGCAAGAATTACTAATTTTGGAAACAAATTTACCTGAGAGCTTATTTGCAATGAAAACCACTCGTCAGTGATAGAGCAACTCAAAGTCAGTCCATGTAAGAAGGCTGGTTTACCTGACTGTGCCGACTGCCCACCACTGAAATCACAGCAGTGTCCGGCTGTGTGACGTGCTTGTGGTCAGACCATGAATGTCTGTAAGCACTGGAAGCATCCTTTCCCATTTCACCTTCCACGGCAGTTCTATATGAGAAAAATCAAGTCATTCTCTCAACTGAGAAAATGAAAAGCTTTGAAAAGGAAAAGCAGATTGATTTCTTTTGTAAAACCAATCCTTACCCTTCTCCCTCTGAGAAGCCGCTGGAAAGACGGACTTAACCTAGAACCAGGGAGCTGCTAGGGAGAAGCTGGTCATCGACCCCAGCATAGCTTGAAATTGTCAACATCCCCGTTTCTTTAAAATCGTGTCTCAGTGCAGTTTACAGCCAGAAAAACTGGCACTGAAAGAACTGAGCCAGAGGGCAGATAAAGTGCCCCTGTCACAGTGAAAAATGACTCTCCTGGAATGCCAGTGCTGTGGAAGATGCTGAATTTCTAGAAATCCAGTTTTTGTTTCATACTAATACTTTCAGCAGAAGAGGAGAGAAATACGATTCTGTGGTCTGGGGCTTCCCTACTTCGTTGCAGCCCTCCCGTCAGGCAGCCCGGATGGCTGTGCCGTGCGGTGGGCAGGGGTGGGGTGGGGTGGGGCGGGGCAGGCAGCTGAGAGCAGAACGTGCACACGCACTCCTCTTGACCTTAGCGGCTGTCTTCTGCATAACTGCAGTGTCAAGGGTCAAGGGCACAGAGAAGACAAAAACCCCAAAGCCAATGAAGACAGTCCCACCTGTCCCCGGGTACATGGTTGGCCTGTGCCTGTCCCATGGGTCTGTGCTGCAGTGCTGGGCTTTGCCTGGCGGAGTTTGTTCCGGATGGTGGGCCATGGTGCTCTGTTCAAATGAGAAAACAGCAGAAATGAGAATTCGCATAGGACTGTGAAGGCCAAGCAGATCTAGCAAAGTGAAACGTAACAATGGTGCAGGACAGTGGTCAGCTGTCTGGGACAGTAACTACGTGCATGTTCCAGAAGAACAGGCATCACACCCCCACTTCCCCACTTTCCTCCTCATTTTGGTCACCCATGCAACACGAGAGCCAGAAATGCAGTCATGTTTATCTAGGAGACAGAGCTCCAGGCACGATCTTGCAGCCCATTCTCTTGGTTTCCAGACCACATGCCTCTTAACTGGTAAGCCATTCTAGATGACAGGGTCAGGCCGTGCGAGTGCTGGAATACAGAGGCCAGTTTGCAAACTACCCACACAAGTTTGAACCTACATTTTAATATAGGAGCAGCTATTTTGCTTGACACTGAGCAAAGATGATAAAATCATCCTCAATGCTGGCAAATGTTTAGAGCTTCAAATGCTTCTGTTTCCTAAGAACACAATACAGGTGCAAGAGTAACATGTTTACGCATCATGCTGAACAGCTATGAATCCCCTGCTGTTCTCTGAAGGCAAATCTCATAGCCAAGCGTAGTAATTGCCTGCGTTGGAGCTAGATGGCAGTCAAGGGTGATGGCAGTTAAAAAGAGATTCTTAAGGTGGTCAGACTTTTTTTGAGACTAAGTTGCCAGGCTGGCCTCAAACTTGTGATCTTGCTTCAGCCTCCCAAGTGCGGAGCATGCTGGGATCATAGGTGTGCACCACCATACCTAGCTAGACTCACTGTTTAAAGCTGAAGCTTTTGAACATTTCAGTCTGTACAAATATCAAAGCCCAGAATATTTAAATATAAAGAACAAAGAGCACACCTTAGTGATTACAACACCAACTGAAGCAAGATGGAAAACTCTAAGCTTGCCCCCATCATTTACTAGCTGGATGTTCATATTCAAGCTAGTTATATTTCTGTACTTCTGATCATCTCCTGTAAAATGGGGGAATTACAGTTATCTTATTGTGTTATTGTACCGGATGAATTTATAAATGTATATGCTTAGAAATAGCGCTTGGCAATATTCACTATACAAGGTTTCTATTATAACTCATTATTAACATCACCATCATCATGTGTCTCATTTGAAATTACATTTTTCTTAAAGTATATAGTCATATATTTCCCTTACTTTATAGAAATGTTCAACACAGAGGCCATTTTAGGTTAGAACACCACATGGAAACAGATATGAACTGAATGTTGGAATTCAACACAGTTAGAGCAAGTCTAACATTAAATATAGGACGTGAGTGTCAGGAAGCAGTCTCTCCTGAGGAGGCTGAGACTTCAGGCTTTATTATGTGCACAACTTTTATGGTTTGGGCTGTTTCTCTTCAGTGTTCTGTGGGACTCAAAACAAATAATGTGTTTTTATTTAAGAACGTCTTGCAAATGGAAGCTAAAGAATACTCAGGTAAGAGGGTGAAAGTGGAAGGACAGACATAGTATATGGTCAGCCACTGGGCCCCTGGGGATTCCTAACACTGGCTGCTAGGACTGGGCGTCAACATAGATCTCAGCAAGGAGCACCGGACCTGGAGAAGGAGCGGAAGCCTGCACATGGCCGGCCGGAAGTTGTGCCTCCACTTCGATATCCGGTGTCAGGGAAGGCGGGCTGTGATGGGAGTGGATGGGCTACTAACTTCTTTCTCGGCGGTGGTGGGGAACACATTTGTTGCGCTTTTATAGTACAGCTATCATGAATTTTATTGTCCTAATTACTTTAAGGAGCTACCAACCAGTAGGCCTTCTATTTGGTCCCCTTGCCACCAATCTGGCTTTCATTTTGCTTCCAGTGCTGAGTTCTAACACACAGACTGAAATATGCTTAAGAAGCTAGGGCGACTTCATGTTGTGTGTTAAGACACTACCCAAGCTTGTCATTCCTGCCTTCCCACCTCACCTCCTGTTCAAAATGTCACCTCCTATATGGCTCCTAAGCACACCATGATCAGAGTTTCCACCACCATCTGACCACATTGTGCGAGAGCTGGCTAAACAGCTCTTTCTCTGGCCAGGCTGTGGCCTCTTCTTATCTTTATCATCCTGTACTCGACTGGAAATTCCCCTTAGTCCTCCCACTTTTGTTTACTGGGTGTGTCAGTTACAAGTGACCTATCTCTAAACTTGAGAGCTCATTATAGAGTTGAAATCTCTTCCTGTCATTGTAAACTATGCAGGTGATGGAAACATGCGGAAATTATCTCCACCAACAAGATAACTGGGAGAAATACTTGTACCTCTTTGTGAGTCCAACATAGATTGATACAGTTTACAAAATTTTTGGTTTTATGAGTTTGGCTAGAGTAAGTCAGAGAATAGTATAAATAATCTGCTTTCAAGTTTTCCTCCATCTTCCATTAGGAGAAGAGATGCCACTTTTAGGTAAAATGTACAAAGTGGTGCACACTTTTTAAATTACATGTTTCATATTGTCTTCATCAAAGTTGAAAAAACAGATCATTGGTATTCTCATTTTTAATCCTTCAGCCTATGCTATGGATCTCTTCCAAGTTATTTCTGTGTTATAAGCTAATCTACTTCTTAGAGTTATTATTTATTCCATGATGTCAAACTGGCCTATGTTCTCTTTGTATTTTACCTGGAAATTTTTCAAACAGTAAAGGAGTGGGTTAAGTATATCTCTTCCTTCCTCAACAAGCACAATATTTTTTGCTGAATTTTTGTGCATAAATACCTAAGTATATTATCAGAAGATAAATGCAAAATCCATAGTTGAACTATAGTAGCAAACATTAGTGGGTTGAAATTTGTTTAATCAAGAGTAAATAACCCTATGAGAGAACTTTCTAAAACTGTAACACTTTATTAAAAAGCATAAACGATGATCTGAAAAACTGGAGAAACACCCCATTCTGTTAAGTGAAACGACTTCAATATTTTAAAATATAATCTTAAAATATATATATATATTTTTTCAGTATATCAAAATAAGATTAGTTTTTTTTGAGCTTAATAATTTGCTCTAAGATTTTATATGGAAATGATAGGCCACAAATTTACAGATAAACAATAATTTTATGTATATGTGATATGTGTGTATATAAATCTCTGTATCTGTGTACCCATCTTAAACATTTGTGGAGTAAGTTAATATATAGATGGCACCACAAATCAAAGGAGGGAGGAAGTACCAGTAGTTGATGGTGGGGAAAGTGGCTTATGATAGGAATGAAAAAAAAAAACAAAAAGCTGAATCCTTTCTAAAACCATATACAGAGGTAGGCTCCAAATAGATTAAAGATCTAAATGCAACGTAATAAATCTAACAGAAGACAATGTAAGGGGAAATCTGTGATACAGGGTAAAAGGATGATTTATTTTAAAACCTCAAAAGCTCAAGCCATAAAATAAAAAATTTGACTACATCTAAAGTAAAAGATTTGGTATAACATGGGTACCATGGTCAAAGTTAGCATGGGACAAGGAAAAGATATTTGTACTTTTTAAAATAAAATGGAACTAATGCCTACACAATTCACCAAGAACCCCTAAATACCAACGAGAAAATGACAGAAATCCCAAAAGAGAACTGAGCAAAAAGGTACGAATAGGTAGACAATTCACAAGAGAAACCCCCCAAGCATATGAAGAGATACTCAAATTCATGAGTAGTTTGAGAATTGCAAATTAAATGACAATGAGATAATACTTCCCATGCTTTACCAGACTCAAAAGCTGGTAATGGACAGATTGGCTGGAATATAAAGGTACAGGAAGAAATCCCCAGTGTTTTACTGGGGGAAGTATGGATGCATGCAGCAATTATGGAGAATAATCTGACAGTGTTGAGTCAAATTAATTGTAAGAATATGCTTTGATCTAGCAATTCTATCCCCAGAAATCCTCACACTGATTCATAAGAAACACATGTGAAGGACGCGTGATACTTCGTGTGTGACACTCTGCACTACTCTGCAGATGGAGCTACTGTGGCTGTCGGTGGGGAAGTGGGCAGGCAGCATGTGGTGAATACACGTTTTGGGAACCGTCAGGCAGTTCAAAGTGATCATCTGTGTTCACCCAGCAACATGGGTAAATCCTAAAAGCAAGCACATGCTTCTGTGACAGCAAAGCATGATAATCAAAGGAAAAAAATGAATTGGATTTCATCAACATTAAAACTTTCGTGTATCAAAAGCCAGTAACAAGAAAGTGAGAAGACATCTGAAAAATGGGGAAGAAATACTTGTAAACTATTTATCTGACAAAGTTCTAGTATTTAGAAAATATAAATAAGTCTTACAAATCAACAATAAAATGACAAATACTGAGTTATAAATGGGCAAAAGATTTAAGCAGACATTTCACTAAAGAAGATACACAGAAGGTCACCAAGCACATGCATCATAGAAATGGAAATCAAAGCCACAATGAGATGCCACTTCATACCTACTAGAATGGCTAGAATGAAAACCAAACCCCAAAAGCATAAGATGAGTGTTGGAGAGTCAGGGAGAAACTGGGAGCCTCATGTATCACTGGTGGGAATAAAGTGCGGTGCTGCCGCCGGGGAAAATGGTTTGGCAGTTCCTCAAAGAGTTAGCTACCATATGACCCAACAATGAATACTCCTAGGTACACACAGCAAAAAATGAAAACACACATTAGCACAAAAACACATCAATGTTCATAATGTGGCATCATTCACAAGAGTAAAAAGGCAGAAACCACCCAAATGTCTATCAAGTGATTAACAGGTAAGCAAAATGTACGTGTGCATAAAGGAAGATTGTACTTAAAGGAAGATTATTAGTGATGAACAGGAATGATGTTACAAGTGCTACACAGCATTTATAACTAGGATGAACCTGAAAAACATTTTGTCAAGTGAAAAAAGCCAGACACAAAAGGCCACATGATTCTGTTTATATGAAATGCCCAGCACGCCCACAGACAAAAAGACTTGGGGTTGCCTAGCGAGGGGCTTGCAGAAGAAGGGGAAGTGATGTCTAATAGGCATGGGTTTTTTTGGGGGGTGTTAAAATGTGAAATTGCTGATGCTGGCTGCACAACTTTGTAAATATACAGAAAACATTGAATTGTGCATCTCAGAGTAAGCAATTTTATAGTATGTAAGGATTATATCCCAAGTTTAAAGAAAGCTGGGGATACAGTTCAGTGATAGACCGTGGTGCTTGCCCAGCATGAGCAAAGACCTGGGTTTCAGCCCCAGCACGGCAAACAGCAATGAAAACATAAAGACCACACGTTTCTGAGGAAGAACCCAGCTACAAAATACCATTTATATAAACTCAAAAATAAATGGTAACAAAAAATAGATTTTAGAAGACACAAAAATGTACATAAAACATACTAGAATGGCTGCCATTGAGCACAGTGAAAGAAATGAGAGTGGAATATGGAGATGATGGGAATAAGCAGATAAATAAATGGAAAGCAAACAGAATTCTGCCAACACTCTCAAAATCATTCCAAATGAGGTGTTAGTAGCCTTTGGGAATTAATGTGCACTCTCAAAAATAAGGCTTGACCAAAACAACAAAAAAAGCGAAATCAATTTGAAAACATAACACAGAATAAGAGTTTCTTCCTACTAAGCAAAAACTACAGACACAGTCGATTCCTTTGCATGCTTGAGAATAAGCCCTTGTGGGTGGGTGGAGGGAAGGCCAGGGTGGGGATGGCTCCCATCAGGCTGCAGTGTGAGAGTGAGACGAGGCGGGACACGCCCCGTGCCATTTCCTAGGCAAAACAGGCACAGATATTAAATACTATCTGGTAAAGGATTGAGAAAAGACCAGAGTGAACAATGGTAGCTCTTCACCTATGCAGACACCTTTCTCCATGTTCACAGGAAGGGGCAGCACAGGGCGTGGGCCAGGTGGGAAGTGGTGCGGCTCTGTTCAGGGATCTGAATGAGTGACTTCTGAAGACACCCTTACAGTTACACGTCTTCACTGGACTGTCGTATAGAAAAGTTTACGCTGAATTCAATGAGGAGCTTGGAAGACTCATGAACTCCATGAATGAGGTTTTTTGTTTTTTTTTTTTTTGCGGCGCTGGGGATTGAACTCATGACCTCGCACTTGCCAGGCAGACGCTTAGGCCACTGAGCTACTAGATCCCTGGCCCTTGTCTTTTTGAGACAGGGTCTCACTACGCCATTCAGGCTGGCTTTGAGCTCACTTTGTAGCCCAAGCTGGTCTTGAACTTACAAGGATTCTCCTGTCTCATCCTCCCGAGTGCTAGGATCACAGACGTGAGCCACCACGCCCGGCCGTGAATGAGATTTTTACGGATAGAAGGGAGACTTTCTATTTTTTCCCTGAGAAAAATGAGGGATCCTGAATGTTTTCACAGTTTAATAAAAACCTAGAGTACAATAAAATAATGTGACTGTATATGGAGAGGCTGCGCCCACAAATGAAACACAAGTTGGTATACATCTCTGAAGAGTTTCTACTCATCCTTCTGTTTCTCCTGAACAGTGACTAGTATCATAGAGGAAACCTCAAGTGTCTGTCCAGAAGTATTTGGACCAGAATGTCAAAGGTAACTTTTACATTGAGAAGAATAGGGGTGGAAATGAGCAATTCTAGATAACCTTTTAGAAAAAACCCATCAACAACTGAAGGGTTTTTTTTTGGAGACAGGGTCTCGCTATGTAGTGCAGGTTGGCCTTGAATGAGTTTATGTATCCCAGGCTGACCTCAAACTCACAGCAGTTCTCTTGCCTCAGCCTCCTGTACGCTGGGATTATAGGCGTGTGTCACCATACCCTTGATGGTATTTTTGAAAAAAAAATTACACTAAGAGAGATAGTAAGTTTTTTACTACACTATCTATTCCAGGGATACTCAAAGTGTGGTTTACAGTTAGTCGGCAATAAGTAAGGGTGCTGAAAGAATTTAGAAAATGTTAAAACAATTTGACAGAATAATTTTATGTCTTTGTTTTTATTTTTCATTTAATTTTTATTGTATGTCAAAAAATACTGGGCCAAGATGGACTGGGGAAAAAAAACACTGGTCCTTTTCTATAGATAATCCAACTGATCTCCCATTTTGAGCCCATTCAATCAATACATACTTCATGTCAGGCATGAGGATGTTACTGTACTATGCGCATCATTCTTACAATCTTGAAATGTTATGGTACAGGAGCTCGCTTTTTCCTACGAGCCACAGAACAAATGTTAAAACTAAAATGCAGGTTATACAGACCATGGTAAAGCCACCAACATAAAGAAATTTGACCAGGTTCATATCTGAGTAACATTTAAAGAATTTTCTATTCAAGAACATTTTGTGAAAAATTGGGCATGGTGGCACACGCCTGTAATCCTAGCACTCAGGAGGTTGAGGCAGGAGGATCGTTGCAAGTTCGAGACCAGCCTGGGCTACAAAGTGAGCTCAAGGCCAGCCTGAACTGCATGGCGAGATCCTGTCTCGAGAAAAGACAAAAAACAAAACAAAACAAAACAAAACAACATTTTATGCACCTACTATGTGCCTAACATTGTTTTAGACCCTTGAGGTTTAGCAGCGAACATGAAAAACTCTCTAACTTTATGAATCTTATGATTTTGCATTTTAATGGGAGAGACACAATAAAAACAGTTCCAGAGCTAAGCACAATGCAGGAAAGTAAAGTGGGGGTGGGAGTGGGGTGCAGAAGAGTCCAGGAGCAGGCAGGGGAAGGTGTCCTGGACACCACTGTTGAGGAAGCTCAGCAGTTAGAAGTGCAGGTTCTGGGCTGGGATTGTAGCTCAAAACGCGCCTGCCTCACATGAGCATTTTCCCTCAGGGCCAAGGAAAAATCTGGACTCAGAGTGCTTGATTTAAGCACTGCTTCTGTTACTTACCAAGTTTTATGATCACAGGCAAATTATCTAACTGGTCTCTGACAGTTTCCTTGTCTACCTCAATGAAAATGATACTGCCTACTTAGCATTACGAAGTACTTACAACAACATTTCTCACATTGTAAGTGTGTACTAAATACTTTTTTTTTTTTTTTTTGTGGCGAGAATGAAGCAGAGACCTGAATGAGTGAGCCAGGCATGCAGGTCAAACAATGACAGCTATCATTAGATGAGTACCTTTCAGGATCTGTGTGGCTTATATACATTTTCAGCTTTAATCTCTGCAATAATCCTAAAATAGACATTACTAGTTACACTCTGCAGATAAAAAAATCAGAAATGTTAAGTGGCTTGTTTAAGATCTTTCAATCAGCTACATAGTAGGTATCGATGAATTCTGTCTGTATTCTACTGAGTTCTTGTTGCCTCTGTTTGGGTGATGAAACAGAGGGCTCAGAACTAAAGCCTCCTGACTTTTACTTTGCTCATTCATTTGTTCATTTATTTATTTACTAAAATTCAAATCCCTTCATTCAAAAATATTTATTGAGCACCTACTAAGTATAATAGCTGACCACTAGCAATTTCCTTGTCTGCAAAAAGCAGACTGTTAAATAGCGATACCTTTCAAAAGGATGTGTCTGAGCATTTGGAGGCCCATTGGACACAGACAGCTAAGAGAACTTGGGCAGGTAAATTTCACATGCAGGCTGGGAGCAGAATCACAAAACACACTCCATGCATACAGCAGGGCAAGTACTGAAGTCTCTGTAGAGGAAGATTTGAGAAAAGAACCCGCATGGTCTAGGTGGCGTGGGAACACACCAAGAAAGGGGAAGTGGGGGAGGGATGGCCGCCTAGGACCGGGTAGGACCTCGAGCAGCAGCCTAGGATGGGACAGGAACTCGCACTCACGCAGAAACACCCAAGACAGTATCTTGAGAAGAAACATTTATATAGTATGTCAGAAGTAACAGAGAAGAATGGACCAGAAAAAAAGGTAGATGTGAGAAGCACAAAAGACCTAGAAACTGATGAGCTAAGAGGGTCATGGGGGAAGATGGAACAGGAATAAAAAGAGTGAGGAGCTTTAACATGAAAATATGGGGTCATCAGAACGCTGTTTTTATTTTCTCCTCATTAGTTTTGCAAAATCAGGGGAAATGAGATGAGCACTGCATAGTGGTTACTCAGGAATTCATAAACGAAGAGCATGGACTGGTTCAAAATGATTCCTAATTAGAAATTTTTAATGATTAAAAAGGCAGCTATTAGCAAGGCAAGACATTATTCCAGAACTGCCAGTGTGAGTTTTATGCCCTATTTATGAGCTTTCCTGCATGCTCCTCCCAACCCTCTTTTAGAAAGCAGCTGCCCAGAACAAAGCCATGCCCCAAGAAAAGGCACACCATGGCGTGGCTGGGCATAACAGACTCGGTGGCAACAGTGCCTTCTTTTGAACTCTCAAAGGATTTTCTTTAACTCAAGCGGAGACCTAAGACATTATTTGAAGAAAGTAAGATTGGAAAAGTGCTACCAATCTTTCACTCCTGGGTGCCTGCTTCTCTGGCACGTAAATAAATGGCCACCTCTCACTAGCCGCATTCTTTGTCTTGAGCTCCTGACAACTTTATAATAAACTGTCTTTTAAGTTCATTAAATGGAAAAGGCAAAGAATGAGACTCCACAGTATATAAATGGTTCTATCACTGCAGTTCTGCGCTTTTCAGATCAGCTTGGGAAAGACAAGCCTATTGCTTCCTTACCTTCTTCAGCAATGACTGTCAATGTGACAGTGACACCGGCATCTTTGATCAGTTGAACGATGCTGTCATGGGACAGTTCAATAATGGACTGTCCATTCACCGCCGAGATGTGATCTCCAACTTTCAGTTTTCCACATCGATCAGCTGGACTTCCTTCTATGACTCGGCCAATTTTATGAGGAATAACTGTGGGAAAGAACCCCAAGTTTTTCAGTTATTCAATATATCTACTAGTGTTGGATTTATCACCATCATTTAAAAGTTCAACATAACATCAAAGAAATGTCTTTACAAATATAGCAAAAAAGCTCCACACATCATCATCCTATCCAGAGGCAAATATTTTCAAATCACCTCCAACTATGACTTCATGCATAGATCCTTTTGTGGGGGGTACCGGGGATTGAACCCAAAGCCTAATGCATGCCAGTCAAGTGCTCTGCCACATCCCCAGTTCTTTTTATTTTGAGACAAAGTCTTACTAAGTTGTCAGCACTGGTTTTGAACTCGCAATCCTCCTGCCTCAGCCTCCACAGTACCTAGGACTGCAGGCATGTGCCACCATGCCCAGTTTGCATAGGTATTCTTTACATAGCTGTAACCATAAATAAAAATCTCTTTGTTTTGTACTTATCAGAAACCCTGGTTCCCGTTATTTTTCCCTGAAAGTCACTATTTTAAAAACTTTACAAAGACAGTAATTATTCTGTTAAACAAAAAAGAGCCAAAGAGCATCAAACTAAACAGAGGTGAAGGTGAGGCAGGGAAAAGGGCCAGCAACCCACTCAGGAAGGCTGGAAATGGGTGCACGGAACTGACAATGGAGGAGTCAGATGTACATGAGAAAATTCTAAGAAGGCTGATGTGGTGGGAGAACTGAACATCCAAGACCCTGGAGGACACTGCAGCTAAATGCGACAACACAGCCCTTCCTCAGTTGTA
>RJWT010026416.1:0-15821 GCA_004365215.1 Cuniculus paca | reverse complement strand
TCATGTCCAAAGCAGTTGTACTCATTTATACTCCCACCAACAATACAAAAGGGATTCTTTCCTCCTGTGGTCTCACCAGCATTTATAGTTTTTTGAGTCCTTCATAATAGTCATTCTTACTGGAGTAAGATGAAATGTCAGTGTTGCCTTGATTTGCATTTGTCTAATAGATAAAGATAATGAACATTTTTCTCATGTATTTATTGTTGATCTGTATTTCTTATATAAAGTGTTTCTTTATTTCAATTGCTAATTGTTTTGATTGAGTTACTTTAGGTGGTGTATCTTTTTCAAGCTCTTTACTGAGTAAGTGGTTTCCTTTGGCATGCAGCTGTTTTTGAATATAAATCCATATGTTGATTCTTGCTATTATTTTTTGTATAGTTCGGATTCTTTTCAGAATGTCTTTGGCTATGCTTATGTCTTCAAGGCTTTTACTAATTTTTCTTCCAGTAGAGGCAGTGTTTTTGTTGTAATACCTAAGTCTACAATCCATTTCGATTTGATCTTAGTACAGGGTGAGAGACATGGATCATGATTCATTCTTCTGCACGTAGATAACCAGTTTTTACAGCATCATTTGGGAAATATTTGGCTGTCTTTTGTGCAGCGTAGTTTACTATCCCCTATTCCTTTGTTGAAACATCCTGGTCATTTTCACTCTTCCTGCCCCCTCCCCTCTTCTCTGACCTTTCCATATCCCCTCCCAGTCTCTAGAGTCTACCTCCCCATGAAACAGCTTCTGGTTGAAGCTGTTTGGGATTGTCTCTGTATTTTCTATTTTATTCCATTAGTCAAAATGTCTGTTTTTTCTATTTTTACTTATGTGACTTTTCAGTATAACCTAAAGTCTGGGACAGCAATGCCTCCTGCCTTGCTCATGTTACCCAAGATTGCTTTGGCTAGTCTGAATATTTTTCATTTCAAGTAAATTTTAAAATTCTTTTTATTGTTCTGTGGGAAAATGTGATGATATTTCTGATGAGGATCACATTAAATCTATATATCATTTTTTGTAATATGACTGTTTTAATGATGCTGTTTCTGCCCATCCAAGAACAGGAAACGTCTTTCCAGTTCATAATGTCCATTCAATCTCTTTTCTCAGAGCAACATGACTTCATTTTTACAGGTCATTCATTCATTTGGTTCGGTTAATTTTGAAATATTTAATTTTTAAGATTATTGTGAATGTGTTGTTTTTCTTATTTTATTCTCAGTAGAATCTTTGTTGAGGTATAGGAATGCTATTGACTTTTGTGTTTATTTTGTATCTTACCACTTGGCTGAATTTGCTTATCAGTTCTAACATTCTTCTGGTGGAGTTTTATGGAGCTTCATGTCATCTATGAATAAGGTTATTTTAACTCTTTCCTTACCTATTAGTATTTCTTCTACTTTCTTCTCTTGCATAATTGCTCTGGCTAATGACTTGAGTACTGTAATCAACAGGAGTGGTGAAATCAGATCCCTTTATTTTGTTTCTGAATGCTTTCAATTTTTCCTCACTTATCACACTGTTGGTAGAAAGGAATGTTTATCAAAAATAACTTTTATCATTTTAAGTAAGGTTCTTCTATTTGTCAAGGTTTTTATCGTGAATGGAAGCTGGACTTTCATCAAAGGCTTCTTCTGTATTTATTAAGAAGATCATGTGTTGTTTAATCTTCACTTCTGTTTATGAGGTGTATTACATTTACTTATGTATCCTGAACCATTCTTGCCTTGCTGGGATGAAGCCAACCTGGTCATGAGGTTGGATATTGTTAATGTTTATTTCTCCTGTCTGCATGTGTCTTGTTGAGGCTTTTTGCAACTCTATTCATTTAGGAAATTGATCTGTAATTTTCTTTTTTTGTTTTGTCCTTATTTGATTTTACTGTCAGTGTAATGCTAGCTTTAAGGAATGGGTCTGCCAGTGTTCCTTTCCATGCAATTTCATGAAGACTTTGAGCAGTACTGCCAGTAGCTCTTCCCCGGAGTTCTTGTAAAATTCTCCAATGAATCCACGAGTTCCTAAACTTTCCTCATTTGGTAGGTGTTTTATTACAGCTTCATTTTCCTTGCCTGCTATTGGACACTTCAGAGCTTTATATATTCATGGTTTGGTTTTGATTTGTGTCTTCCAGACTTTTTAATTTATTGGAAGACAGATTTGCAAAGTAGTTACTTACAATATTTTGGAGGTGTTTATTTTGAATTTGCCTTTTTAATTTCTAGTTACACTGATATGGGTCTTTTCTTCGCTTCTTTTAAAATGTTTAGCCAAGGGTTTCTCAGTTTTGTTTATCCGGTTGAAAGTCAGATCTTCCATTCATTGATTCTTTGCATTTTTCTCTCAATTTCATTATATTCCCTTCTGATCTTTATCATTTCTTTCCTAGTACAAGTTTTGGATTTGGATTGTTCTTGTTTTTCTTGGACTTTGAGGTGCATCGTTAGGTTACTAATCTGGGGTTACTCTGTTTTTCTAATGTAGGCATTCAAAATTATTACAAAATATGGAACACTTCAATATTTGCATGTCATTCTTGCACAGGGACCATTGGAATCTACTCTCCATCATTCTAGTTTTAGTATATGTGACACTGAAGCAGTCACTGTAAAATGGATTTATTCCCAATTTTCTCATTAACTAGCTGTGAACTTGAAAGATTTTCTGTTGCTCAATGTCCTCAGTTTCTTCATTTGATCAAAACAAATGTGTCGGAGTTTTTTTGTAATTTATCATTAGTTTGTGGGATATTTATTAAAGGCTTATTCTGTGTATTTTGAGATTAGTGCTTCTTTTTAGAAGTTTGTGTCTAGAAAGATGCTATGAGTTAAAACAATTTTTAATTTTCAGAAGAGCCCAGTGAGTTGAAGTACTTGGAAAGGAGTCTGGGTTAGACATATTTGATGACACAGAAATGAGCAGAGAGATGACAGTAGCGGGGAAACTGCAAGCTACTTTTCAATCAAAGTTCTGAAAAACTGCAAGTACAGTTTAGAATGTAACACAAACTGGACTCACCTGAATAAGTATTAAAAGACTAGAGGAGACTGTATAATCTGATGATATTGTCACTAGTTTCATTTGTTGCTATCAAGTACTAGTAGCTTTACTTTTTGTTTTCAGCTAGAAGGACAATACCATAATAGTTGAGTATTGCCTGCCAGTTTACTGTACTTAGAATGAAATAAAGAAGTGTTTGCTCTCTATTAAATTGTATTTGTCATTTTAAGTTTTTGATGGTTTAGATAAAAGTCACATGTATTTAGTATAAAATATAATTGTCTTTTTTATGTTTCTGGAGGAGCGTATTATACTCAGGAAAAATTCATTTTTATTCAAAGGCTGGGTTATATCCTTTTGGATTTTCTTTTTAGCAAACAAGAATTGCTAACATGGTATCTTAAACTGAAATGGAGTAAAAAGCTATTTGAAGACAATAAAGGAAATGATGCAGAAAAAACCTTTTGATATATGGTCACATATAGGATTTTAAAAGAAAGCTGCTTGAAACATGGTAAGATACAAATTTGTGCCCTTCAACTTCTGTGGTTGAATGAATGTCAAAACTGTCTGGTACATAACAAAAATTTCAAAAAAGACAAATTTTAGTGAAAGTACTACAAAAAGACTTCTGATTTTCACATCTTCCATATGATGAGTATTTGGTGAGACTAAAAAGTAAAGTTAATTCAAACTTCACCAGATAAAATGACACAGATAGAATGAAACACCATTGTCTTGAGATGCTTCTGAGATAAATGGAGAAGACAAGATGGCAGCATATAGATACCACACTACTGGTGCAGACCAAATGCCACAGAACCTCATCCTCAAACTACACAGTAATGGGCTTCAGAAGTTCACTGGGAATCATAACTTGACTGAGTGAGGTAGAAGAGAGACAAGTTTGACCCTAGCCTGGGCAACTTATTGACTCAGGGGGACTCTGTCTTAAAACAAAAATAAAGAATGGTCAGGTGATGTAGCTCAGTGTGAAGACCCTGAGTTCAATCCCTAGCACTGCAAACAAAACAAAACAAAACAAAACAAAACAAAACACCCAAAAAAGAAAACACAAATAAAAATCATCCAGCAACAATGACTGAATTATTGAGACCTGATGGGGAGTAACGACTTGGGGTATCTTAAACAGCAGGAAAAACCTCAGTAATAGGAAAATAAGCCATGGGAATACTTGAAGATTATCCACATAGTTTGTTAAAATACTAATATTTATTTGTTCATATTTGTGGACTGAGTAAATACTAACATTTTTGGGTTAGAATTTTGGAAATGTGATTCAACAGTTGGGATAGATGTTAGAAGTCATTTTATATTTTGTCCTGGATTTTAATTATGATATTAACCAATACTTTTTCTAATGTTTTGTCTCAATTTGTTAGTTGGTAGCATGTGCATAATCATATCAGCATTTTGTAGTTTTTAATATACAAAATTACAATGATTTTATTTGTTAAAAAAGCAAAAACATAATCATAAATGACCATATTCAAAAGTGTAAAACATAGACCTTTATGAGTGATATTATATCTATACTTCTAAATATAAAACAAATATACCTATCTTTAATATTAAACAATAGTATTTTTAATTGCATCACAAGCATTTGTTTCATCTCTAGTTAATACTTTGACTTGCTGTCACTGAAATTTTATTACATATGCCAGTAGTTTTCTAAGGATTCCTCACATTTGCTTTACATAGAAGTTAATAGTATCTCAATAGAGCTATAGTTTGATACTATTAGGGAAACATAATTAAGAAAAAATCTCTCCATTATCCAGAAAACTCCACTTTGTTGTAAGGGAAATAATACACATCTTATTTTTAAATAAACATCGAAGCAACATACTATATGTGTTCCCAATGTCACTTTTAAAGGGATCATAATATTTGATCTTTTACTGTTTTAAAATTTAAAAAAACACAAAACAGCATGTGAGTACTAAGCAGCTAAATAAATAATGTAATAAAAAAATACAGAAAAATCTCATTCTTTTATGTAGTCAAGCTGATAGACTTGTGTATATATCCACTGTGTACCATACACATTTTTTCAGAATACACTATAACTACTCCTCAAATAAAAGATCCTGACAGTAACATTTATTCACTGTACATCTATTTGGCAATCAGAGTGACCACACATGTGCTTCAGTTGGCTTTGTCTAAAGGAAGATCAACTTTTCATGTCTTTCTGATAGAAGGTTTTCTAATTTGGAGAAAGGCAGCCATTGAAGCTCTTGCCTTTTCATGCAAACTGGGAGAGAAGAAGGTTGGCTTTTTTGATAGTCACACATCAAAGAAATGGTTCTCAGCCTCTTGAGATAGACACACCTAGGTTTTAACCCTAGCAAAAGTCTTATGCAACTTCTAATAAAAATATTTCAATTCATTTGAGATAAAGACACCTTTTTCAAGATACCCAGGAAAAGAGAAGTTCTTTTCCTTACTTTTAACAAGGGAGAATTAAATTAATATCTAATCTATTATTTTCAAATTTTATTTACCTGTACAGTACCTCAAAGTTATGATTTAGATGAAAAATTTGTAGCAATTTCTATTGACTATCAGAAAATAATTCATAATCTAATAGTAAAACATTAGTTACAACACACAAGAAAAAATACCTATGGTATATGATTAAAGACACTGATTTCAAAGTAATCAATAATAGTAAAACCTGACTGCTATATAGATTTCTTCACAGTGAAGTTACTATCATTCTATCATCTAAAGTAGAATGAAAAAGTATATTTGTAGTTTTGAAGACATTCGAATATCTATCAATAATTATTCACATTCTTGTCAAACTACTTCCAGGTTTTGAGGTTACTTGGATCAACTTTCCTGTGAGCCAATAAAAATTACTAGAAGAGTATGTTTTTTAAAAAAAAAATCTTGTAAAACATTGAGGAATCAAATAAACAACAGTGAACTCCAAAGATCAATATTTAAATAAATACACACTAACAGTTGTATAAGCAGTAAATCACTTTTTTCCCTGGGTCCACTTGCCAATGAAGTTCTCGGGCTTTAGTGTGATAGCATTACACAGCCAAAGAGACACAAGCGAAAGTCTAGGACCTGGCTGTGATCTACAGTTCTACAAACTGGGACTTCAAAGGTCCATGCCCTTTGCAAAATGGCATGAGAGATGAAACTTAATCCCACTCTATTCTCTGAGCATTTTGAATCCCCAGGGACTTCAGAGAAGTAGTCATGTTTCTGAGCATGGCAGCAGAAGAACATACAAAAGAAGAAAAAAGAACTTATGACAAGGACTGCCTTTGCATAGATTTGGTTTATAGGAACACGTAACCTGAGGGGACCAAAAAATCTCAAGGAATGGATTTTATCTGAGAGCATCCCTGACTCTTTGCATCTGCCACAAGCACTTTGTTTGAAGGAGAGCTTGTGAATTCCAGGTCCCAGTGAAAGCTCACCAGTCATTTTTCAAATTAAGTAACTCAATTATCAAAGATAACTAGTGCATAAAATAATCATGCCTGCTATCTTTACTTATGTAACTGTCAAACATAGAAACACCTGCGGATGATACAATTTATAAATGTGGCATAGCCAGCTTGAAAAATAAGCACTCTTTTGATGATAACCTAAATTAAAAATGTAACAGTTGTATTTGGCAATATAGGGAGTGCATAAAAGTAAACAATTCAAAAGAGCCAGTAGATGAGAATAAAAAAGTTTCCATGTAAATGACAGACAGAGAAAGAGATGAAAATTCAGAAGACAGGGTTAGGTTTGGAGTACAAGTGCTGTTCAAAGTTTGGTTAGTAAGTCAGTGGCATCAGTGTCTGAGTGTAAAATATCCTTCCTCGTGTCTTGACATTGGGCTTAACTGTTTAATTGCATTGGTCAATGAGATCCATGTCTTGACTTTGGGCTTACTTACATGCACACTGATCAATGAGATGTCAAGAGAGTAGGCATAAGCAGGGAAATAAAGCTTGCATGACAGCAGGTTTGGCCTTCTTAGACTTCTGCCTAAGAAGAAGCTTGCATGAATCCATTTTTCTAAATCTGTAGTCCCAGATCGGGAGCAGCAGGGTTACTTAAAACTTGTTAGGAATACCAATTCTCAGCCTGGTGTGGTGGTGAACACCTGCAATCCCAGCACACGGGAGGGTGAAGCATGAGGATCGCTGTGAATTCCAGGTGGCCTGGGCTACATAGTGAGTTCAAGACCAGAGTTATAAAGAGCTATAAAAGGCAAATATTGACACAGAAAAGCTGCTGTGGCTATACTGATGTAGAACAAAATGCTATTTTCATCATGAATTTAGAGAAAAAAACTACAGCTTACTTAGGACTTAGAACAACAGTGAGTGTGCATGCTGTACTGTCATTGCCTCAAGTTTGCAAGAATAAAGGTATATAAGGAATTTTTGCTAAAGACTCTATTTCTGCAAAGTTATGAAACATAACACAATTTCTAATTCATCCACTTATCAATTCATCAGTCATCTCATAAACACTCTTTACCAGGGATCATCCTAGGCATTGAAGACATACAGATAATGACGGTGTGACTTCTTTAAAAAACAGTTCATTGTTGCATGGTATAAAATTTGTTTTGATTTTGGTAAAAAGGGAAAATGAGACTTCATATTTTAAATGTCACATTACTTCCTCTTTCCACCTCTCAGAATCTCCAACAATTTCAAGAGAAATAGTGGCAGAGAGCCGAGTGTGTGGTGGCACATACCTGTAATCTCAGCGTGTAATGTCTGGAAGGCTGAGGCAGGAAGACCTAAGTTTGAGTCTAACTTGAACACATTAGTGAGACCCTGTCTCAAAATAAAAAACAAAAAAATGGTACTGGAGATATATTTTAGGGAGAAGGCCCTGTGTTCAATCAGAATGCCACACATATAACACACACACATACACATGTGCATGCACGCATGCAATGTGGCATATACATATACTGGATTAACATCACGGTTCTGTAAAAACTGGCATGTTTCAGGCTTCTTAGGTGGGGATATCTGAGTAGGTGAAGAAGTTTGATAAATGAGAATGGAAACCTGTAGAAGAGTTTCCTCTGAAAGATTTCTCAAGTTCTGCGATTTGAATGTGTTCCTATATACTTTGCAGTCAACTTTGGTACCCTCAGCACAGCCCTGAGATAGTAATATCTTCAATATTAGCTCTAGATTTCTGGGAAGGTAGAACTTTTCCCTAACCTCTGGAGGTTAGGGATTTAATCCCCAGCACTCAGAAAATAAAAGAGCAAGTAGGAAGAGAAGGAGGGAAAAAGGAGATGTAGACCAGCTATGTAATATGGTAGATCTGTAGAAATTTTCACTCTTTTCTCCACATTGGCTGTCATGATTTACATTTCCACAGTATATGAGAGCTCCTTTTCTCCACATTCTCACCAGAAATATTTTTGATTAATAATGACATCCTAGTGGAGGTGAGATAGTATTCACTGTGGCTTTGATTTACATTTTCCTGATGCTAATGATCTTTATCATTTTACTTATGCTTGTTTCTTTTTTGAGAAGTATATGTTTAGATAACTTCCCCCTTTTATAGTCAGATGACTTAACTTCTTTGTTAAGATTTTTTTGTTCTTTGTGCTATAGATAATAATCTGTGTTTGATGAAGTATTGGTATTTCCCCATTCTGTAATATGTCTTATTACTGTTGATTTTTTCCTTTGTTATGCAGAAGACTTTGAATTTGATACAATCCATTTGTCTATTCTTTGATTTTGGCTCCTTTGCTTTTGGGGTCATATCCAAAAAAAAATCATTGCCTATAGCAATACTACATGTTAAAGTACTTCTGCTATATGTTATCATAACTTCAGATCTTATGGTCTTTTATTTAGGTCTTTGATCAATCTTGAGTTGACTTTTGAAAAACTTGAGAGATGGTTTCAAGTTTCAATGTTGTGCATATGGTTATCTGATTTTCCCAACACTATTTATTAAAGAGGTTTCCCTTTTACCAGTGTATGCATTTAGTGCTTTTGTTGATAGTCAGTTAGCTGCAAGTGTTTGGGCTTATTTTGGGGATCCCTATTCTGTTCCATTGATCTCTGTTGTCTACTCTGTGCCTGGACCATGCTGTGATGGTCTATAGTTCTGTAGTATGTTTTGAAATCAAGGATTATATGTCTGCACCATATCATGAATTTTGATCAACAGGATATGGATTTTCACATCAATATCTACCAGTATGATTTGTTTGCATATAAGGGTATTGTATAAAACTTTAATAGTTATATAATAGCAACAACTAAAACACACATGGACATTGAAAGTTTTTTAAAAATGAAAAAAACCTAAAAGAATTATCAGACAAGGGCACACATGTGGAACAGAATGACATTAATTTTCCTTAATACCTATCCTATCTTGAGGGAAAGTGGCTTGTACAAATGGAGACTTAGCACTACTTTGGAGTAGGTGACAAGGAGCTGAATAGGATTTGTGATTTGTAGGTTAGAGGTAGTGAAGAGGGGAGAAAAGGAGCAGATTATCTATCAAGTCTTGGGCTGTCTAGACCTGAAGAAATGTTCTGAGTGGGTACTTGTGTGATACACTTCTGAGCACTGAGGAACCTAGTACACTTTTAAAATTCACCTCATTCCCTCTGCTGGGTGCATTGAACTACTTCCACGGTACATGGTGTTTCTTGATCTGCCAGTGCAACAGCCTTGCATTAGCTAAAGACAAGAGAAGTGCAGAGAAGTGCTACTCCCTGTACAGAGACCTGTGGGTGCCCTGTTGCAGAACTATCACCTTGTAGAAGATTTCTAGGGCAAAACCAGACATACAATGTATCCAAAACAGTCACTTTTGGGCATCCAGAGTAAAAGTGCAAACTAGTTTAGGAATTATTTTGAAACAGACCATCTTATCCTGAACTTCTGGAAGGTGATACAGGAAAGGTGAAGAGGCCAAAATAGAGAAGTAATAACCAAGTCTTCTCTTGCATAGCATTTTAAATCTGAGTGTCACATTCATATGCGTAATTTCGTTTGAACTTTATCGCAGCTTGGTATGGTAGGTGGAGCAAGTCATATTATTATTTTCTAGATGAATAATATTACATGGTAAGAGGTCATGTTCCTAGTCTAAGGTTACACATTTAGTCAGAGGTAGAATCAGGTTAGCTAGGCAGAGGAGGAATTAAGTTTATGACTTGGCTTTTGAGATCTTTTCCTCTTTATTTTTCATAGTAATTTAGACTCACATAAACCACACGGGCCAAAGGGAACTCTTCTGAAATCATCTTTGCATCTAACCTGGAGTGAGGTGTGTTTATCTGTGCTGGTCTATCACTCGCTTGATGTGATTTTTTTGAGACCTTCCTAGTGGTGACTGAACTGTGTCAGCTGAATCTCTAAATTAAGATGTGAGATTGACCCACAAAAAATAAGTTGAATCTTCATTTGCTAAAACACTAATTACACTTAAAATATAACTTCTGTGCACATTTGAAGCTCCTCAAGGTATTTTCAACTGCAGTCAAAATATGTATGCATTTTCTTGCTTTGAAAAATGATGCTACTGCTAAAAGTAATTCAGTAAAGATTTCTGATCACCACTGGTTTGACAGATAGGAATCAAAGCAAACTTCTTTTAGAGAGAGTAAGTTGCTTGATGATTCAGTAAGCTGAACTTTAAAATGTGCTTCTGTTAGTTTACGAATATGATGCCATGCATGGATGGCATCTTAGATTTTCACTTATCCACCTGAAAAGATTAATAACCAGTGTTGCAGACAAGAAAGAAAAATTGTGCCGAATGTGAGTAAATGCACAGGACGTCTTAAAGTTTCCCTAAATAGTACTTAAGTTTCCATTTCTCCTTATGTAAAGTGACATTTTACTCCTACCAATAAACAAAAGTATTATGAAAAAATACAATGGGCTTCGTTAAGTTGTATTTTGTTTCATTAAGCCCCTTCCATGAATTTTGTTAAAAACTGGGGTTACCATTTTGCATCCCCAAAGGCTCAACTGTTTACAAAAGAATGCATTTGACAAATGTGGTCTTCACGTATTTTTTTCAAATACTTCCAGAATTCAAATTTCAAATTCTGACTGTGGAAGAATGAGAATACTTAAAACTGTTCAGGTATTTGAGGAGAGCAGCAAGAATTTGAAATCTGCTATTTTCAAAGTACAATCCTTTCAGGAATTATATAGTTTTAAGCTGAATAAGTAAATTATCTTCCTGTTATCTGACCCTTGACGGCTTGCTTCAGAAGACTAACTAAATCTAAACTATTTTTCTGATTTTCAATATTGAAGTACAGTGGTAATCAACTATGTAGATTTTAATAAAACACTGACAGTGATCTAGAGAGTCCAAATGATTCAACCTAATTCTACCTGTGACAATACCTGAACCATTTGTAAGGTTGACAAAAGTAGAAGATCTATCCTAGCTTTCTATATAGGAACAAACTAAACTATTGCATGCTAATACATTTCACACTTGGAAAGTTCAGATATCTGAAATAACAGTTTAATTCCATGCTAAAAAAATAGAGTTTTTAAAGTAGCTTTCCTTATTTTTGAAATAACTTTTCTTACAAAGTCTCTTTTACCCCAGTTAAAGAATGTCTGGGTTGTGCTTAATTCACTTCAAAATCAATTCCAGTCATCATTCAGTATAATGAAATAATTTAAAAATAAATGGCTCTACAAACAAATCTAATGGCTCTTTTTATCAGATAGTACTTATTTTATTTTTGATAAGTAATTTAAAATCTATTATGCTTAGATACAAATTAACAGCAAAGCTCTTTTAAGCAGAAACTCACAGTTGTTCTTTTTTTATTTTAAAGAGAATAGAACAAAACAAAACAAAACAGAACAAAGCAAAAGAAAACAGAATAGAGTCAAACATAATATAGCATTTCAAAACAGAACACTGCAAGCTATACAGGTTTTCAAAACATAACAACAGGAGATTAACAATGATTACTCTAGTGTCTCTTGCTTTCTTCAAAATGGTTGTTCATACATTTACAGACAATAAACTCAAACAAAACAAAGTAAGATAAAACCAGATAAAAAAAGAGCATTACAGGCCTTCAAGTCAGACAACAAGAAACCAGCAATGGCTACCATAGTGTCTCATTTTTCAAAAGAGCTGTTCCTATCTTCTCACATATTGCCTTCAAATAGTAGGAAAGGGACTTAAACCAATCAAATCAAAGAATAAAAGCACCATTGGATTCTTGTAACACTTTTCGCACTTGGTTTCAGTGGAGGGTGTTGAGAGAACAAATAGGCGAAGGCCAGGGCTCAGTCACGTCTGCATGTGCTGCGGTATGGAAACGACTCCAGTTTGAAAACATAGCGCTTTTTCCTGACGCTCTTCCCTGGGAAGCATTCCTTAGAGAATTCCTATGTTGATAGCTGCATTATTTTTGGCACATCAAGAAAAATAACTGCAATTTCTTGAATTATGGTCAGCACAAACATTACTGCAGGTTATTTTAAAAATGACTTGTGCATCATTTCTGTGTTTCTTGAATTTTTTTATTTAATTTGAAAATGTTTACCTCTGGTTAAAATAATTTCTGAGGCATCTCTTTCTTACAAGGAAGTTTACAATTGAAAAAGTAGGCAGGAGATGATTATGTCAAACTTGTAAAGCAGAGTTTACAAAAATAAGCATTTTTGATGAAAGAGGAAACCTACTTCTCATGTCATAGCTTTGGGAAGAAAAATTTATTTTTCTCACTTATGAAGATTGATTTTTATTTCAATTAAAATAAGAATTGATTTCTTTTTTAAATACACTTTTTAGTACTCTCTGTTCAGTAAGAGTTTATAATTATATTTGTGTGGTCATTTCATTGAAAAAGCCATATGCTTTCATTTCCTACTGTGTTATCAATCTTTGTCTACCACAGCCTATTAGCAGTTGGAGAAAACCTTGATCCTAGAGGATTAGCCTCTGGGTTTACTTGACAGAGAGCTGCTCTCTCACAGTACTGGTGGACGAACTGTCAATCTTGCTTCTCCAGGAAATTTGCTTTAGGATAATCTCTGTCCACTTCCATCCTCATTGGCCTTCACCAAGCTGTTGTTAGTTTTCCCAGTTATGGTCTGTTGCATGGTTTCCTATATGACTTTAGTTCATAGAACTAAAATGTGCTTAGCTAGAATCCTGCTAATTTTCATTCCTTTTTCTAGAGCAAGACTAGTATTCTATCCAAACCAGTGGCAAGGGTCATGTTCCAATCTGGGAAGACGGCACAGAAATTGAGCACCTTATTCTCCCAATGATATCTTAAGCATTGTAACTGAGTAAAGATGCTGGCTATTATTTTTCAACCTAATGAAAAGACTTTCTAAATGTGGAAAACAAATTTTTTTTTGGTGTTTGCTTTAGGTCCATAATGAAAAGTTAGAGGCATACGACACACTACTACATAAGGATCTTTCAGATATTAACTCCTTTGTTAGTTGACACCCACACTAGAATTCCTAACTCTAGAGAGGAAGTTGTTACAGTGGACAGTTTACAGCTCTGAAAGGAAGAGGGCTAACTGTAGGTCATTCTAGGATGCCTTGCATTTCATTATTCAATTTTAAATGCAGAAAAATTAGATTAGAATTACTAATAAGTTATGTAAGTGTGCTTTATTGTCAGACTTTTCCTTTATCTCATTACCTTTGCTTTTTTTCCAAATACGAAGAAAAAATAAAAGGGAAAGGACATTAGAAACATCAGACAAAATGATTGTGGCTATCCCTGACCTACCTGTCCTCTGGCAAAATCAGACAGAGCTGACTACTTGTCAACTAAGAAAGTTTTCTTGGACTGGGGAGGCCCTATGGGATTGTCTCTTTGGTGAGGTATACTGCTTGGAGTTGCTTTAATAGGTTTTAGAAATATGATAAGGAAAGGCAGCGACTATTCCATTTCACTTTGATTTCTGGTCTCAAGTTGGCATTTATAGCTCTCACGATGATCTCCATTCATGTTCTAAAACCTCTACAAATAATACATTCCTTTATATGACAGTTCTAGCTAGATGTATTCAGCTGGATTACTCCTGATACCTGCAGTGAGAATACAGTGTGTATGGAGTGTAAATGGGCCAGCACAATACGGTCCATTGCTTCTTAATGCTCGATGTCTAGCTATAATGGGTACTTAGCAGTACAGTCTCTGAAAATGATTTGTACCATATCATTTTTGCTTATTGCACAAGAGTCTCTTGTTGCATTCATTTTGTATACTTAAGAGTCCAACTCAGGCAGGCAGATTGTTCAGCTTTTAAACATAAGGAGGAGAGCATCTTAATTTTATTGTTGTTGCTAATGCTGCTAACTGCTGTCCTGATAATACCTTTTATGAGAATAAATGCTTTCTGACAAAAATTTCCTTATTACCATACTCCTGAGAAACCCTACATCAGATTCAGCTAAATAGAATTTGTTTTCAGCTCAATGCAATATCTCCTCTGCAAACTTATTTAGATGTCTAGATCTCTCAGGACAGTATCATGTTTTATCAGTGTCTTGCTTGAGAAATCTTAGTCCAAGTTTCACACAAGTAAACTCAATGTCTTGTATTACTTAATGCACACCAAAAATACACACCATAGAATAGTGACAATGTGCTGTGTATCAGGAAAGTGACACATGTAACCTTTGCCTTTTGTCATTTTATCTGAGGCAGAAAACCAGGCCAAGTATTTTTTTCCTTTCAGCTGTCTCATATTGCACTTTGCTGCTTCTTGGACTTCATAAAACATCAAATTATCTATCACTAAAAAAGCAAAAGTCTCATGCATTTTTCCCCAGCAGGTATAAGAATAGAAAAATTTTATCATCGTGTATTTTTCCTTTAATTCTGGCAAACATGAATGTTACTGAAGGCGCACCATTTTATTTGCCCTGTCTACTTTCAGCTGCCTTTGCTTTCTTCGTCTCCCTTCTTTTATATTTGGAAGTTGCTGGCACTGTTATATCTTAAATATTGTTCATGAGTCATTTAAAAAATAACTGTTAAGAAAAGCCATCTCAATTTATGTATGTTGTGCATTACAGAAAGGTATTTCAAGATGGGATATTCATAAAGCACTCTACAATAAATTTTCCCTACTGTAAAATCAATTCATCAAACTCAGAGATTTAAGCACACAAGTAAAAATAATCTCCAGATGAGCAATTGTATACTTCTCAGAAAATAAAATAACATTAGAAACAATAAGAAATGAATATAACACTAGAAACAATAAAAGTGAATATAACACAGATGACAAAGAACAAATATCTTAGATGTAATAGAAATGTAAGAAAAAGAAAAATTAACACAATATGAAAAAGTTATAAATTAAAGACAGAGCATACCAGATAGACCCTATTAAGAGATCATTAAATGAAATGAATGCAATATATTGTCGGACTGCAAAAGGGAATTCAATAGAATAATGAGTCACAGACTCTTGACTACTCCTATCATGACCTGGTTTTGTGTAAAGTACCTTTGGAAGTGGAACCAATTTTTTAAAGCACAGAAACCTCATTACAATAATGTTTACTGTTGAAAACTACTCCATATGATATGAGGTTTTCTTGGCTTCTTCCAACAGAGTTTACCTAAAGATGAATTAGCAGACTTTCTTCAGGAAATACAGCTAGTGTATTCAGTATCAAAGTAAAATCTTGTAAATTTAATGATGTGAAGTAGAATAAAATATTCTTAAAATATTGAGTAGCAGTTAAACATGCAAGTAAATGCAGTTTAAAAGGACATACATTTTATTGCATATTTTAAAATATCTTTTCAC